>LR778284.1:4784885-4789885 GCA_902810595.1 Coregonus sp. 'balchen'
GAAGGGGAAGGAGGGCGGGGAGAGAGAGGAGGGGGGCGGGGTAGAGAGGAAGGAGGCGGGTTTTAAGAGAGAGAGGAGGGCTGGGTAGAGAGAGAGAGGGGGCCCCTGGGTGAGAGAGAGAGGGAGGGCGGGTGAGGGAGGGGGGGGGGGGCGGGGAAGGGGGGGGCGGGAGAGAGAGGGGGGGGGAGGAGAGAGAGGAGGGGGGGGAGGAGAGAGGGGGGCTGGGAAAGGAGAGGGAGGGAGGGGGGGGTAGGGAAGGGGGGCTGGGAGGGGGGGAGAGAGGGAGGGCGGGTAGGGAGAGGGAGGGGCGGTAGAGAGGGGGGAGGGCGGGGTAGGAGAGGAGAGGAGGGCGGGGGAGGGAAGGGGGGGGGGTTTTAGAGAGAGAAGAGGGGAGGGCGGGGTAGGGAAGGGGAGGGGGGTGAGGGGAGAGAGGGGGGGGGTAGGGGGGGGAAGGGCGGGGGTGGGAAGGAGGGGGGTGGGTAGGGGAAGGGAGGGGGGGGTTAAAAGAGAAGGGGGGGCGGGTAGGGAGAGAGGGGGGGCGGGGGTAGAGAGAGAGGAGAGGAGGGCGGGGGAGGGAGAGAGGGGGGCTGGGTAGAGAGGAGAGAGGAGGGGGGTGGAGGGAGAGAGGAGGGGGGGGAGGGGGGGGGGGGGGGGGGGAGAGGAGAGAGGGGGGGTGGGTAGAGGGGAAGGGGGAGAAGAGGGGAGGGCGGGTAGAAGAGGGAGGGTGGGAGAGGAGAGGAGGGGGGGGTAAGAGAGAGAGGAGGGTGGGAGAGAGAAGGAGGGGGGTTTTAGAGAGAGAGAGGGGGGGCCCGGGGTAAGAGAGGAGGGGGGCTGGGGTAAGAGAGAAGGGAGGGTTTGGGTAGAGGAAGGGGGGGCGGGGGTAAGAGAGAAGGGGTTGGGGAGAGAGGAGGAGGGTGGAGGTAGAGGGAGGAGGAGGGAAGGCTGGGTAGAGGAGGGGGGGAGAGAGAGAGAGGAGGGCTGGGTAGAGAAGAGAGAGGAGGGCTGGGTAGAGAGAGAGGAGGGCTGGGTAGAGAGAGAGAGAGGAGGGGGTAGAGAGAGAGAGGAGGGCTGGGTAGAGAGAGGAGGAGGTGGTGGAGAGAGGGGGGGTGGAAGGATGAGCACGCCCCTCCTAGTCTCCTAGCCCTCTCACAGACAGGCTGTCTAGGACCCGACCTAATTATCTGGCACAGCCACTGCCCAATACTGCCCTCATAAGTCATTATGGCTAATGATACTTCTCTACAACTCCCACCAATCCTCCCCTCTCCCCCAATCTGGCAAACCATACCCATACCTCTTTCTCCCGAAACAAGTCATGAGGAGGTCCTTATGGACTGGTGAAAAATAGGCCAGGTCACTCTCTCTCTCTGGGAGGGTCCCAAATGGCACCCTATTCCATATATAGTGCTCTGGTCAAAAGTAGTGCACTATATAGGGAATATGCTGCCATTTGGGAATAATTGGTGCTGGGTGCTTGGTGCTTGGAGTTTGGAGTTTGGTGCTGGGTTTTTGGTGCTGGGTGTTTGGTGCTGGGTATTTGGTGTGGGTGTTGGTGTGGTTTTGGTGTTTTGGTTGGCTGTTTTTGGTGTTTTGTGCTGGTGTGGTTTTGTTTGGTGTTTGGTGTTGGTGTTGGTTTTGGTTGTTGGTTGTTTTTTTGTGTGGTTTTGTGGTGTTTGGTGCTTTGGTGGTGTTTGGTGCTGGGTGTTTGGTGCTGGGTGTTGTGGTGTTTGGTGTTGGGTGTTTGGTTGGGGTTGTTTGGGTGTGGTTGTTGGTGTTTGGTTTTGGTGTTTTGTTGGTATTTGTGGTGGGTGTGTGGTGTTTGGTGGGGTGTTTGGTGTTTGGTTGTTTTTGGTTGTGTTTTGGTGCTGGTTTTGGTTTTTGGGCTTGTTGGGTGTTTGGTGTTTGGCGCTTGTTAAAAAGTTCAGCGGGAGATTGTGGCCTTTTCCAGGATCGTAACAAACAGACTTCATTTGGAAGTAGACCCCCTATGGCGGACTGATGTAAAACCCAGCAGGGGACCGTGTAACACGCTCCGATAGATCTCTATTACTTTACCTCTACTGAGTTATATAGGAGGAGGATAGATCTCTATTCCTTTACCTCTACTGGGTTATATAGGAGGAGGATAGATCTCTATTACTTTACCTCTACTGGGTTATATAGGAGGAGGATAGATCTCTATTCCTTTACCTCTACTGGTTTATATAGGAGGAGGATAGATCTCTATTGCTTTACCTCTACTGGGTTATATAGGAGGAGGATAGATCTCTATTACTTTACCTCTACTGGGTTATATAGCAAAATTCTTGCTTGAGAAATTGGTCTTTGCTAAGAAGCTATTTTTTGTTTTCTTTTTGACCATTTTAATTGAAAATAATCACAATAAGGTACTTTAACTGCTACCCAGAAATGATTTGATTTTGAGATAAAAATGACTGCATTGGTCCTTTAAAGTGTTTTTACTCAACAAACTCTGCTTGAAGTCAGCTGAATTTGAACAAGCTTGTTGAGTAAAATTACAAATTAATAATATGCCATTTAGCAGCCGCTTTTATCCAAAGCGACTTACAGTCATGCGTGCATCTTTTTTTTTTTGTGTATGGGTGGTCCCGGGGATCGAACCCACTACCTTGGCGTTACAAGCGCCGTGCTCTACCAGCTGAGCTCAAAACCACACCCATCATCATATTTCCCAGCGTTACATTTTACATTTTAGTCATTTAGCAGACGCTCTTATCCAGAGCGACTTACAGGAGCAATTAGGGTTAAGTGCCTTGCTCAAGGGCACATCGACAGATTTTTCACCTAGTCGGCTCGGGGATTAGAACAAGCGACTGGCTACTGGCACTACGCTCTTAACCACTAAGCTACCCGCCGCCCATGTCTTTTGCAGGTAGATTTTTCTGAATTATTTGTTTCAATAACTGTGTTTTTGCATGTACTTTGATGGTTGATTAATCTTATGCTACCCAAACATAAATAACAAACCTTTTCTAAACTAATCCAATCTGTTAGGAGTTGCTACTGAGATGGCTGGTCCAGTTGATATGATTTAGGTAGTCTTAATAATCAGTCTTCCCTACCCGGGCAGTCATTCTGAATACAGGTTGCGGGTGATTAAAAAGTTCCAATTGTTGGATAGCCTCACTCTGGCTGGATTCCAATAGGAATTACACATCCATCTGTAAGCCAGCGTAATATGACTTGCAGGCTTGATGTGGCCTGTATTTTAAAGATAACGTATTCATTTAGGCACTCACTTGGTGAAGGCTACAGTACTGAAAACCATTTTAATACAACAACCATGTCTCTGTTACTAACAAACACAGCCACGGGCGGTAACTACAATTCACTTGAAATCCAAGGCAAAGTTGAATTTTATGTTCACTCAACCTAAAATTAAAAGTTGAGTGAACATACAATTCAACTTGAGAATGCATGTTGGTTCAGCTATATGCCCAAACGTTGAGCAAACTCACAATCCTATTGCAGCTGGTTGCCTTACAACTGTGTTGAACCAAATCCCTTCTGATATCCAAGGTTGGAAGCTCCTCTTATTCAGGAAACGACTGCTTCACTTCGGTTAGGGTGTTTTGGTTTGAACAGATTCTAGTGTGAATTCTAGAGTGAACTCTAGAGTGCATTCTAGAGTGCATTCTAGAGTGAATTATAGTGTGAATTCTAGAGTGCATTCTAGAGTGCATTCTAGAGTGAATTGTAGTATGAATTCTAGAGTTCATTCTAGCGTGACTCTCGTTATTAACCTTCATTCATGACCACCAGACATTTTCATTCCCATACATATTTTATTATACAATGGAGGGTTCTTATGGTAGCTAGCTATCGCCATTAAAAAAACAACACACAATCTGACCACTGCCAGGGAGAAAGCACCTCCTGTTCAAGATGGGGGTTCATCTCGAGGCTATTCAAACACATGCTATAAATAAGACCATTATGACCTCGGTCCTCACCCATCTCCCTTCTCTCCTCTCTCCCTCCTCCCCCATCCCTTATATATGAGCCATGGTGGACCACCACCATTGCCAGACGGAGAGGTGGAAGAGAGGACTTATACCTATTTTTTCGGAGGCAGGTGCACCCACGCCAGGCAGGGGAGAGTGAAGAAGAGGCCCCAGGCCCCTCCCGCCAGCCGCCGCCGCCGACGCCCGCCGAAGCCGACGCGCCCGCCGCCGCGCGCGCGCCGCCCTGCGCCTGCAGCGCCGCCGCCGCGCCACCGCCCGCCGCGCCGCGCGCCCGCAGCGCAGCGCCCACGGCACTCCCGCCCGCCGCAGCCCGCCCGCGCCGCCAGCCGCGCCACGCCGCCGCGGCCGCGCGCAGCGCCCGCCCGCGCACGCGCCGCGCGCGCGCCGCGCAAGCGCCGCGCCCCGCCCCGAGCCGCCGCGCCCGCGCGCGACGAGCCGCGAGCCGCGAAAGCGGCAGCGCAGCGCCGCGACGCGAGCCGCCGCGGCAGCGCGCCGCGCACGCCGGCCAGCGCGCCGCGCCGGAGCCGCGAGCAGCGCGCCGGCACGAGCCAGCGCGCCAGACGCGACGCCAGCGCGCCGAGCGCCGGAAGAGCAGCGCGCGCGAGCCGACGCGAGCCGCCGCCCACCGCGCCGCAGCGGCCGCCGCGCACGCAGCGAGCGAAGAGCCAGCGACAGGATCGCGAGCCAGAGCAGGAGCCCAGCGATCAGGCGCCCGCCGCGCACTCGCGAAGAAGGAGGCAGACGGAGAGCGCCGAGCGCGAGAGCATGGAGGCTGGCCGCACCACAGCCGGCGAGCGCCCAGCCATATGTCCTAAGGCCTCCTACTCTCCCAATCCCAGCCTCCACGCTCAGACTCCTCTCACCTCACTCGGTCCATTCTCTCTCCTCACTCTCATCCCTCCTCTCCTATCTCAACCCCCCCGGGCCGCGGGGGAGGGGGGGGGCCCCCCCCCCCCCCCCCCCCCCCCCCCCCCCCCCCCCCCCACCCCCCCCCCCCCCCCCCCCCCCCCCCCC
>LR778284.1:4792385-4802385 GCA_902810595.1 Coregonus sp. 'balchen'
GCTTGATGTATAGTACACCCCCTGGACAGGACACTAGTCTATCTCCTGTTTCTGTAGTGAGGCAGCTTGATGTACAGTATACCCCCTGGACAGGACACTAGTCTATCTCCTGTTTCTGTAGTGAGGCAGCTTGATGTACCAGTACACCCCCTGGACAGGACACTAGTCTATCTCCTGTTTCTGTAGTGAGGCAGATTGATGTACAGTACACCCCCTGGACAGGACACTAGTCTATCTCCTGTTTCTGTAGTGAGACAGCTTGATGTACCAGTACACCCCCTGGACAGGACACTAGTCTATCTCCTGTTTCTGTAGTGAGACAGCTTGATGTACAGTACACCCCCTGGACAGGACACTAGTCTATCTCCTGTTTCTGTAGTGAGGCAGCTTGATGTACAAGTACACTCCCTGGACAGGACGCTAGTCTATCTCCTGTTTCTGTAGTGAGACAGCTTGATGTACCAGTACACCCCCTGGACAGGACACTAGTCTATCTCCTGTTTCTGTAGTGAGACAGCTTGATGTATAGTACACCCCCTGGACAGGACACTAGTCTATCTCCTGTTTCTGTAGTGAGGCAGCTTGATGTACAGTACACCCCCTGGACAGGACACTAGTCTATCTCCTGTTTCTGTAGTGAGGCAGCTTGATGTACCAGTACACCCCATGGACAGGACACTAGTCTATCTCCTGTTTCTGTAGTGAGGCAGATTGATGTACAGTACACCCCCTGGACAGGACACTAGTCTATCTCCTGTTTCTGTAGTGAGGCAGCTTGATGTACAAGTACACTCCCTGGACAGGACGCTAGTCTATCTCCTGTTTCTGTAGTGAGACAGCTTGATGTACAGTACACCCCCTGGACAGGACACTAGTCTATCTCCTGTTTCTGTAGTGAGACAGCTTGATGTACAGTACACCCCCTGGACAGGACACTAGTCTATCTCCTGTTTCTGTAGTGAGACAGCTTGATGTACAGTACACTCCCTGGACAGGACGCTAGTCTATCACATGGCCTTACCCCTAATCCATCTCCTTGGCTGAGTGCCAAGCAGAGACTCACCGGGTCCCATTTTTATAGTCTTTGGTATGACTTAGCCTAGGGTATGCTACAAGGAAACGTAACAAATGATAAACCACTCCAAGTCCATTCAGGGATTCAATGCTTATATTTCACCTCAAAATGACTGAAAACATCTTATAACAGAAGGGACTGAAAAAGTGCATATACAGAATTAGCTCTTTTAAACAGAGCCTGTGAATTGGCTGGCTGACTGGCTGACTGTCTGGCTGGCTGACTGGCTGGCTGGCTAAAATGCTGACTGACTGGCTGGCTGACTGACAGGCTGGCTGGCTGGCTGGCTGGCTGGCTGACTGGCTGTCTGGCTGGCTAAAATGCTGACTGGCTGGCTGGCTGAGTGACTGGCTGGCTGGCTGGCTGACTGGCTGGCTGACAGACTGGCTGGCTGACTGACAGACTGGCTGGCTGGCTGACTGGCTGGCTGACAGACTGGCTGGCTGGCTGGCTGACTGGCTGGCTGGCTGACATACTGGCTGGCTGGCTGGCTGACTGGCTGGCTGGCTGACATACTGGCTGGCTGGCTGACTGACTGGCTAACTGGCTGACTGGCTGGCTGACTGCTGGCTGGCTAACTGGCTGACTGGCTTACTCGCTAACTGGCTGACTGGCTGACTAACTGGCTGGCTGACTGACTGGCTGACTGGCTGGCTAAATGGCTGGCTGGCTGGCTGGCTGGCTAACTGGCTGACTGGCTGACTAACTGGCTGGCTGACTGACTGGCTGACTGGCTGGCTAAATGGCTGGCTGGCTGGCTGGCTGGCTAACTGGCTGACTGGCTGACTGGCTAACTGGCTAACTGGCTGACTGGCTGGCTGGCTATGGAGGGCTGAGTGGGGTGGGGGGGGGGTTAAAGTTGTTTAGAGGGGGCCTACGGCTTACTAACCCCCCACCCCCCCCACCCCCACTCTCATCCCCTGGGGCTCCCCACCCCCTGTCCTCCCCCATCTCCCTACCCTCCATTAGTTCCCCAGATCTCTCTGGTTATTACAGTCTTCCCCATCTCACACAGGCTGGGAGAGATACATGGCAGTTATCTCAGAGGCTAAGAGCATCGCTACATTGGTGGGGAGTACATTGTTATAATATTCATAATGTGCTTATTAGGGCTGGTGACGGTCATTAATATTCATAATATGCTTATTAGGGCTGGTGACGGTCATTAATATTCATAATGTGCTTATTAGGGCTGGTGACGGTCATTAATATTCATAATATGCTTATTAGGGCTGGTGACGGTCATGAATTTTAGATGACTGCATTGTGCCGCTGCTGCAGGAAGTGGAAACTCGTTGTCACGCCCTGCTCAGGGGACGCTGATATGTTGAGTCAGGGTGTGTGTATTCCTTGTTGTGTTAATTCTATGTTGTAGAATCTAGTATGTCTATTTCTATGTTGGCCGGTGTGGTTCCCAATCAGAGGCAGCTGTAGCTCGTTGTCTCTGATTGGGGACCATTACTTAGGCAGCCTATTGGCACTAGTGGGTTGTGGGATCTTGTTCCGTGTTAAGGTATGTTGTTTGTGTGCTACCTTAGGACTTCACGTTTCGTTTGTTGTTTTGTCGTGTGTTTATTCGTTAAATAAACATGTATGCATATCACGCGGCGCCTTGGTCTGACCCGTCTGTGAACGAACGTGACACTCGTTTGCTACAACACCTTCCTTGTTTTCAGCAAGGAGCAACAAAAGTTTCATCACGTTGTAAAGAGTCAATGTTACCTGCGGAAACGGACTGAACCGCATGAATGCCCGACCATACGGTCTTCAGTCAGCTGCTCGTTAAAAAAATAAATAAACCTGTTAAAAGATAAATGGTCTTCATCCCGTTATATGATTATACGTAATTATGTTAATATTTATTATACACTGAGTGTACAAAACATTAGGAACACCTTCCTAATATTGAGTTCCACAGGGATGCTTGGCCCATGTTGACTCCAATGTTTCCCACAATTGTGTCAAGTTGGCTGGATGTCCTTTGGGTGGTGGACCATTCTTCATACACACAGGGAACTGTTGAGCGTGAAAAAAACAGCACTGTTGCAGTTCTTGACACACTCAAAGCGGGTGCGCCTGGCACCTACTACCATACCCCGTTCAAAGGCACTTAACTCTTTTGTCTTGCCCATTCACCCTCTGAATGGCAAACACATAATCCATGTCTCAATTATCTCAAGGCTTAAAAATCCTTCTTTAACCCGTCTCCTCCCCTTCATCTACACTGATTGAAGTGGATTTAACAGGTGAAATCAATAAGGGATCATAGCTATCACCTGTAATCACCTGGTCAGTCTATGTCATGGAAAGAGGTGTTCCTAATGTTTTGTACACTCCGTGTAATGTGAAAGTGCGGTATCAGCGGTTATTTGTCGGGAAGCAGCGGTTTTAGCAAAACCAAAATGAAGCAATAATGTGCGATTGCTAGAAAACAGTACCTTACTATCAATACATTTACAATGAGTTTTGACTTGGCCTCTTTCTGTAATCACTGACATCAGGGGAGAATGGCGCCGGAGGAGATGGCTGCCTTTTTACGGGCTCCTAACCAATTGTGCTATTGTGTGTGTTTTTTGCGTTATTTGAAAACTTATTTTGTACATAAAGTTTCTGCCACCGTCTCTTATGACCAAAAATAGCTTCTGGATATCAGGGCAGCGATTACTCAACTCGTACTGGACAAAGATTAAGGAAGTCTCTAGGTTTTGCTCGCCTGAGGTAGAGTATCTCATGATAAGCTGTAGACCACACTATTTACCAAGAGAGTTTTCATCTATATTTTTCATAGCTGTCTATTTACCACCACAAACCGATGCTGGCACTAAGACCGCACTCAATGAACTGTATACGGCCATAAGCAAACAGGAAAACGCTCATCCAGAGGCGGCGCTCCGCGTACAAAGCTCTCCCTCCATTGGGGCGGCAGGTAGCTTAGTGGTTAAAGAGCGTTGTGCCAGTAACCGAAAGGTCGCTGGTTCTAATCCCCAAGCCGACTAGGTGAAAAATCTGTCGATGTGCCCTTGAGCAAGGCACTTAACCCTAATTGCTCCTGTAAGTCGCTCTGGATAAGAGCGTCTGCTAAATGACGTAAATGTAATTTGGCAAATCTGACCATAACTCTATCCTCCTGATTCATGCTTACAAGCAAAAACTAAAGCAGGAAGCACCAGTGACTCGGTCAATAAAGAAGTGGTCAGATGACGCAGATGCTAAACTACAGGACTGTTTTGCTAGCACAGACTGGAATATGTTCCCGGGATTCTTCCGATGACATTGAGGAGTACACCACATCAGTCACTGGCTTCATCAATAAGTGCATCGATGACTTCGTGACCGTACGTACATACCCCAGCCATGGATTACAGGCAACATCCGCACTGAGCTAAAGCGTAGAGCTGCCGCTTTCAAGGAGCGGGACTTTAACCCGACGCTTATAAGAAATCCAATATAACCTCAGACGAACCATCAAACAGGCAAAGAGTCAATACAGGACTAAGATTGAATCGTACTACACCGGCTCTGACGCTCGTCGGATGTGGCAGGGCTTGCAAACTATTACAGACTACAAAGGGAAGCACAGCCGCGAGCTGCCCAGTGACACAAGCCTACCAGACGAGCTAAACCACTTCTATGCTCGCTTCGAGGCAAGCAACACTGAAGCATGCATGAGAGCACCAGCTGTTCCGGACGACTGTGTGATCACGTTCTCCGTAGCCGATGTGAGTAAGACCTTTAAACAGGTCAACATTCACAAGTAGTACACAGCGTTGTACGAGCTCTTCAGTTTCTTGGAATTTCTCGCATGGAATAGCCTTCATTTCTCAGAACAAGAATAGACTGACGAGTTTCAGAAGAAAGTTATTTGTTTCTGGCCATTTTGAGCCTATAATCGAACCCACAATTGCTGATGCTCCAGATACTCAACTAGTCTCAAGAAGGACAGTTTTATTGCTTCTTTAATCAGCACAACAGTTTTCAGCTGTGCTCACATAATTGCAAAAGGGTTTTCTAATTATCAATTAGCCTTTTAAAATGATAAACTTGGATTAGCAAACACAAAGTGCCATTGGAACACAGGACTGATGGTTGCTGAAATGGGCCTCTGTACGCCTATGTACAGTGGGGGGAAAAAAGTATTTAGTCAGCCACCAATTGTGCAAGTTCTCCCACTCAAAAAGATGAGAGAGGCCTGTAATTTTCATCATAGGTACACGTCAACTATGACAGACAAAATGAGGGGGGAAAAAATCCAGAAAATCACATTGTAGGATTTTTTATGAATATATTTGCAAATTATGGTGGAAAATAAGTATTTGGTCAATAACAAAAGTTTTTCAATACTTTGTTATATACCCTTTGTTGGCAATGACACAGGTCAAACGTTTTCTGTAAGTCTTCACAAGGTTTTCACACACTGTTGCTGGTATTTTGGCCAATTCCTCCATGCAGATCTCCTCTAGAGCAGTGATGTTTTGGGGCTGTCGCTGGGCAACACAGACTTTCAACTCCCTCCAAAGATTTTCTATGGGGTTGAGATCTGGAGACTGGCTAGGCCACTCCAGGACCTTGAAATGCTTCTTACGAAGCCACTCCTTCGTTGCCCGGGCGGTGTGTTTGGGATCATTGTCATGCTGAAAGACCCAGCCACGTTTCATCTTCAATGCCCTTGCTGATGAAAGGAGGTTTTCACTCAAAATCTCACGATACATGGCCCTATTCATTCTTTCCTTTACATGGATCAGTCGTCCTGGTCCCTTTGCAGAAAAACAGCCCCAAAGCATGATGTTTCCACCCCCATGCTTAACAGTAGGTATGGTGTTCTTTGGATGCAACTCAGCATTCTTTGTCCTCCAAACACGACGAGTTGAGTTTTTACCAAAAAGTTATATTTTGGTTTCATCTTACCATATGACATTCTCCCAATCCTCTTCTGGATCATCCAAATGCACTCTAGCAAACTTCAGACGGGCCTGGACATGTACTGGCTTAAGCAGGGGGACACGTCTTTCACTGCAGGGTTTGAGTCCCTGGCGGCGTAGTGTGTTACTGATGGTAGGCTTTGTTACTTTGGTCCCAGCTCTCTGCAGGTCATTCACTAGGTCCCCCTGTGTGGTTCTGGGATTTTTGCTCACCGTTCTTGTGATCATTTTGACCCCATGGGGTGAGATCTTGCGTGGAGTCCCAGATCGAGGGAGATTATCAGTGGTCTTGTACAGTGGGGGGAAAAAGTATTTAGTCAGCCACCAATTGTGCAAGTTCTCCCACTTAAAAAGATGAGAGAGGCCTGTAATTTTCATCATAGGTACACGTCACGGATTCTGCCGAGGCTGCTCCTCGTCCTTGCTCGGGCAGACTTCGGCGTTCGTCATCCCCGGAGTACTAGCTACTGCCGATCGATGTTTCGGTGTTTGTCTTGTTCTGTCTTGAGTGGTTACACCTGTTGTCTATTATGTTTGATTGTAGTCCCTATATTTACCCATGTCTCTCGTTTGGTATTGTGTGTTATTGTTTTGTGTCTAGGCTGTATCGGCATTGCTGTTTTTGCCGTATACGTGTATTTGTTTTCCTCCCTGTTAGGAGGTTTTGTTTGTATGTTCTTTACATTTAGTAAAGTACGTCTGCTAGTATCTCTGTGTCCTGCGCTTGACTTCACTCACCGCATACACGTCGCCCCTGACAGTTTGACCTGTGTCATTGCCAACAAAGGGTATATAACAAAGTATTGAGAAACTTTTGTTATTGACCAAATACTTATTTTCCACCATAATTTGCAAATAAATTCATTAAAAATCCTACAATGTGATTTTCTGGATATTTTTTTCTCTCATTTTGTCTGTCATAGTTGACGTGTACCTATGATGAAAATTACAGGCCTCTCTCATATTTTTAAGTGGGAGAACTTGCACAATTGGAGGCTGACTAAATACTTTTTTCCCCCACTGTATGTCTTCCATTTCCTAATAATTGCTCCCACAGTTGATTTCTTCAAACCAAGCTGCTTACCTATTGCAGATTCAGTCTTCCCAGCCTGGTGCAGGTCTACAATTTCGTTTCTGGTGTCCTTTGACAGCTCTTTAGTCTTGGCCATAGTGGAGTTTGGAGTGTGACTGTTTGAGGTTGTGGACAGGTGTCTTTTATACTGATAACAAGTTTAAACAGGTGCCATTAATACAGGTAACGAGTGGAGGACAGAGGAGCCTCTTAAAGAAGAAGTTACAGGTCTGTGAGAGCCAGAAATCTTGCTTGTTTGTAGGTGACCAAATACTTATTTTCCACCATAATTTGCAAATAAATTCATAAAAAATCCTACAATGTGATTTTCTGGATTATTTTTATTACTTTCTAAGTGACCCCAAACATTTGAACGGTAGTGTACATATTACCTCAATTACCTCGACTAACCTGTGCCCCCCCGCACATTGACTCTGTACCCCCTGTATATAGCCTCGCTACTGTTATTGTACTGCTAATCTTTAATTATTTTTTTAATTATCTCTTTTTTTTTTACTTAACACTTACTTTTCTTAAAACTGCATTGTTGGTTAAGGGCTTGTAAGTAAGCATTTCACTGTAAGGTCTACACCTGTTGTATTCGGCGCATGTGACAAATGCAATTTGATTTGATTTGATTAGATTTGAAATGAGTTTGATCTTTGGGTGTGAGTCCCATCCCAGCCTCCACGTCGTTAGACAACCTCATACTTAATCACTCTGGACCCTAATCTACTGCTACTGCTGGGTGTTAATGATCTCAAGGACCCTAATTGACACCATGCAGAGTCAGAGCCCTCCTCTGATGTTTGTCCTGCTGTAGTAATGCAGAGGTTGACACCAGGCAGTATCAGAGGTTGACACCGTGCAGTATCAGAGGTTGACACCAGGCAGTATCAGAGGTTGACACCAGGCAGTATCAGAGGTTGACACCAGGCAGTATCAGAGGTTGACACCAGGCAGTATCAGAGGTTGACACCAGGCAGTATCAGAGGTTGACACCAGGCAGTATCAGAGGTTGACACCAGGCAGTATCAGAGGTTGACACCAGGCAGTATCAGAGGTCGACACCAGGCAGTATCAGAGGTTGACACCGTGCAGTATCAGAGGTTGACACCGTGCAGTATCAGAGGTTGACACCAGGCAGTATCAGAGGTTGACACCGTGCATTATCAGAGGTTGACACCAGCAGTATCAGAGGTTGACACCAGGCAGTATCAGAGGTTTTACACCAGGCAGTATCAGAGGTTGACACCAGGCAGTATCAGAGGTTTACACCAGGCAGTATCAGAGGTTGACACCAGGCAGTATCAGAGGTTGACACCGTGCAGTATCAGAGGTTGACACCGTGCAGTATCAGAGGTTGACACCGTGCAGTATCAGAGGTTGACACCGTGCAGTATCAGAGGTTGACACCGTGCAGTATCAGAGGTTGACACCAGGCAGTATCAGAGGTTGACACCAGGCAGTATCAGAGGTCGACACCAGGCAGTATCAGAGGTTGACACCAGGCAGTATCAGAGATTTACACCAGGCAGTATCAGAGGTTGACACCGGCGTATCAGAGGTTGACACCGTGCAGTATCAGGTTGACACCGGCGTATCAAGGTTGACAACCGTGCAGTATCAGAGGTGACACCAGGCAGTATCAGAGGTTGCACCAGGCATACAGGTGACAGGCATACAGAGGTTGACACCGGCATATCAGTTACACCAGCAGTATCAGAGTTACACGAATCGAGGTTTAACCAGCATATCAGAGGTTGACACCAGCAGTATCAGAGTTGACACTGCATACAGAGTTGACACCAGGCATATAGAGGTGACACCAGCATATCAGAGTTGAACGGAGTATCAGGTTGACCCAGCGTATCAGTTGAACACTATCATTACGTAGACATACCGTAAAGTTGAACCGTGCAGTTCTGACCCAGAATCAAGTTCCAGATCAGTTGAACCAGATATCAGGACCAGTAGGCCGCTACAGATTGAACTCGTTCTTGTGATACTAACTGATTGAAAGTACTCCATTCCCATTTCCTGTAAAACCATGCTTACTGTCTGTAGACAGACCTTTAAAATGAGCAAACTGCAACGTTCTGATCTTCCGTGAGACTGAGCAGAGTTCCCTTCTGACACCTCCAGTTATGTTCTCAGTACCTCCATACAGGAATGACTAGTCTCAGTGTGTCTAAGGATGAGTCCCAGATTTACACCCTATTCCCTTTATAGTGCACCACTGTTTTTGACCTGGGCCTATAGCGTTCTGGTCAAAAGTAGTGCACTATATAGGGAATAGGGTGCCATTTGGGACAGGGCCATCATCTCCCTGTCTTCTGACCCCCATAGCGTAGTCTGATTAATTGATCTATGGTCAATTAGATCTACAGTCCACTGAGCCTGGTGGACCTTAGACAGACAGAGTCAGGCGGGTTAACAAAGCAGGCCATCACGTCTCCCCTATCCAGCCTGTCTGTGACTAGGACCAGCCCACTAAACAGCTAAAACCCTCTCAGTCAATATACTGAAGATATCATAAAACCCTCTCAGTCAATATACTGTAGATATCATAAAACCCTCTCAGTCAATATACTGTAGATATCATAAAACCCTCTCAGTCAATATACTGTAGATATCATAAAACCCTCTCAGTCATATACTGTAGATATCATAAAACCCTCTCAGTCAATATACTGGTAGATATCATAAAACCCTCTCAGTCAATATACTGTAGATATCATAAAACCCTCTCAGTCAATATACTGTAGATATTCATAAAACCCTTCAGTCAATATACTGTAGATATCATAAAACCCTCTCAGTCAATAACTGTAGATATCATAAAACCCTCTCAGTCAATATACTGTAGATATCATAAAACCCTCTCAGTCAATATACTGTAGATATCATAAAACCCTCTCAGTCAATATACTG
>LR778284.1:4804885-4832385 GCA_902810595.1 Coregonus sp. 'balchen'
GTCCAGGGGAATGATTAATACTTATGCATCCTGCTAGACGTAGAGTCTGCATGCCAAATGGCATCCTGTTCCCTTTATAGTGCCCTACCTTTCACCAGCAGAAGCCCAGGGAGATTTGGGATGCATCCCTAGTGTCTCTGCTCTCCCATCATACAGTAATATCAGTAATCTCACTAAGTCGGACGATTTGAAAGGAGTTATTAAATATGTTGTGACGCTCTGGAAAAAGCTTGAACTCTGCTATACGGGCAGATTCATATTTCACCTGTATATTTCCACACATACCAGGGCCTAATATCTGGGTCAAGGGTTAATGTGAGCAGAAAGGATGGATGGATGGATGCTGAAGGTACAGGAGACGTGTTGAGGCCAGGGATAACGGGAGAAGATCCTCTGCAGATTAGCTCCGACTTGTGAGACACACTCGGGGTAACATCGGACCGGAAAAATTACCTTAGAAATCAAACCCCCCTTTCAAAGACACAATCAAACAAGGAAGTCTATGTTGTTTTAGCTTGATACCATGGCGATCCCAATGGAACCGTAACTCCACATGGTACAAATGTTTTTTACATCAATGACATGATGTACTAGCGGCATGAGTAGTACCTCTGGGACTCCCCCAATCACAAACGACTAACGTCAGCCTTCAGCTCAAGAGGCCATTGGTCGACCTGTTCTATTTAAACACCACAGTCCAGGACAAAAAAACATTCTGCTGGAGTACCCTTCCAATTCTAAATTTTTCCCAATGTTCCTAACCATTTACAATCAAAGACAGGATGTGACATCACAGACTGAAGGATCGCTGCCGATGGGGAACATTCTGGAACATTATGTCGCCCTCACTTCTCCTTCATACATCTAACCATCTAACCCATCCAATCCAAGAAACAAAATGGAAAACACACTGGTGGAGATTTGAAATTGAGTGATGAATAATATCAGCTATTTATGTGTTGATGATGCATGGCCAGGGCACAATGGCACCTTTCTCTGCATTTCCCAAAGAGGATTGGAGGGTGGTAAGAAGTACTGTATGAACAGAGCGGAAATCTTACCGAGAGATTATCCGCTGTAGAGAAACGGACCCAATGATAACAACAGGACAGCTTACAATACCTGGAGTAGTAAGCCTTCAGAATATTATAACGGTCGTGTTGGTGCTTTTTCCCATTATGCTCTCTGTTCAACAGAACATTCTAATAGAACACCAGTTACTATATAGTATCATAACAGCAGTCATTATTCACATTGAATCAACCGTCCACCACAAGGTCATATTGCCATAATGGCTGGCTCTTCTTGATCAGGGAAGGAGAGGTCAGGAAAAACATATCCCTGTATATCATAGGAGGCACTCTATTCACCATATAGTGGACTACTTTTGACCAGGGCCCTCTTATCCATCCCTCCATCCCATCCCATCCCCTCCCTCCACGCCTCCCGTTAACTACAGTGGGAGGTATCGGTGATGCTAATTAGTGCAGTAGTAGACTACCACTACCACCCCCGGGTCATAAACCATATCTCTTTCCCATCATCATTAGTCTAGTTCAGCCGTTCCCTAAACTAGGGGGTCGCGACCTGACATGAAAATGTGTGTCATCAGTCTAGTTAATACAGTGGACTACAGTGTAGTGTGTCACCAGTCTAGTTAATTCAGTGGACTACAGTGTATCATTAGTCTAGTTAATACAGTGGACTACAGTGTAGTGTGTCATCAGTCTAGTTAATACAGTGGACTACAGTGTAGTGTATCATCAGTATAGTTAATACAGTGGACTACAGTGTAGTGTATCATTAGTCTAGTTAATACAGTGGACTACAGTGTAGTGTATCATTAGTCTAGTTAATACAGTGGACTACAGTGTAGTGTATCATCAGTCTAGTTAATACAGTGGACTACAGTGTATCATCAGTCTAGTTAATACAGTGGACTACAGTGTATCATCAGTCTAGTTAATTCAGTGGACTACAGTGTAGTGTATCATTAGTCTAGTTAATACAGTGGACTACAGTGTAGTGTATCATTAGTCTAGTTAATACAGTGGACTACAGTGTAGTGTGTCATCAGTCTAGTTAATACAGTGGACTACAGTGTATCATTAGTCTAGTTAATACAGTGGACTACAGTGTAGTGTATCATTAGTCTAGTTAATACAGTGGACTACAGTGTAGTGTATCATTAGTCTAGTTAATACAGTGGACTACAGTGTATCATCAGTCTAGTTAATACAGTGGACTACAGTGTATCATTAGTCTAGTTAATACAGTGGACTACAGTGTAGTGTATCATCAGTCTAGTTAATACAGTGGACTACAGTGTATCATTAGTCTAGTTAATAAAGTGGACTACAGTGTAGTGTATCATTAGTCTAGTTAATACAGTGGACTACAGTGTAGTGTATCATTAGTCTAGTTAATACAGTGGACTACAGTGTAGTGTATCATTAGTCTAGTTAATACAGTGGACTACATTGTATCATTAGTCTAGTTAATACAGTGGACTACAGTGTAGTGTATCATTAGTCTAGTTAATACAGTGGACTACAGTGTAGTGTATCATTAGTCTAGTTAATACAGTGGACTACAGTGTAGTGTATCATTAGTCTAGTTAATACAGTGGACTACAGTGTATCATTAGTCTAGTTAATACAGTGGACTACAGTGTGGTGTGTCATCAGTCTAGTTAATACAGTGGACTACAGTGTATCACCAGTCTAGTTAATACAGTGGACTACAGTGTAGTGTGTCATCAGTCTAGTTAATACAGTGGACTACAGTGTAGTGTATCATTAGTCTAGTTAATACAGTGGACTACAGTGTAGTGTATCATCAGTCTAGTTAATATAGTGGACTACAGTGTAGTGTATCATCAGTCTAGTTAATACAGTGGACTACAGTGTATCATTAGTCTAGTTAATACAGTGGACTACAGTGTAGTGTGTCATCAGTCTAGTTAATACAGTGGACTACAGTGTATCACCAGTCTAGTTAATGCAGTGGACTACAGTGTAGTGTATCATCAGTCTAGTTAATACAGTGGACTACAGTGTATCATTAGTCTAGTTAATACAGTGGACTACAGTGTAGTGTATCATCAGTCTAGTTAATACAGTGGACTACAGTGTATCATTAGTCTAGTTAATACAGTGGACTACAGTGTATCATCAGTCTAGTTAATACAGTGGACTACAGTGTAGTGTATCATCAGTCTAGTTAATACAGTGGACTACAGTGTATCATTAGTCTAGTTAATACAGTGGACTACAGTGTAGTGTATCATCAGTCTAGTTAATACAGTGGACTACAGTGTAGTGTATCATTAGTCTAGTTAATACAGTGGACTACAGTGTAGTGTATCATCAGTCTAGTTAATACAGTGGACTACAGTGTATCATCAGTCTAGTTAATACAGTGGACTACAGTGTAGTGTATCCTCAGTCTAGTTAATACATTGGACTACAGTGTATCATTAGTCTAGTTAATACAGTTGACTACAGTGTAGTGTATCATCAGTCTAGTTAATACAGTGGACTACAGTGTATCATCAGTCTAGTTAATACAGTGGACTACAGTGTATCATTAGTCTAGTTAATACAGTGGACTACAGTGTGTCATCAGTCTAGTTAATACAGTGGACTACAGTGTAGTGTGTCATCAGTCTAGTTAATACAGTGGACTACAGTGTAGTGTATCATTAGTCTAGTTAATACAGTGGCCTACAGTGTAGTGTATCATTAGTCTAGTTAATACAGTGGACTACAGTGTATCATCAGTCTAGTTAATACAGTGGACTACAGTGTATCATTAGTCTAGTTAATACAGTGGACTACAGTGTATCATCAGTCTAGTTAATACAGTGGACTACAGTGTATCATCAGTCTAGTTAATACAGTGGACTACAGTGTAGTGTATCATCAGTCTAGTTAATACAGTGGACTACAGTGTAGTGTATCATCGGTCTAGTTAATACAGTGGACTACAGTGTAGTGTATCATCGGTCTAGTTAATACAGTGGACTACAGTGTATCATTAGTCTAGTTAATACAGTGGACTAGAGTGTAGTGTATCATTAGTCTAGTTAATACAGTGGACTACAGTGTAGTGTATCACCAGTCTAGTTAATACAGTGGACTACAGTGTAGTGTATCATCAGTCTAGTTAATACAGTGGACTACAGAGTAGTGTATCATTAGTCTAGTTAATACAGTGGACTACAGTGTAGTGTATCATCAGTCTAGTTAATACATTGGACTACAGAGTAGTGTATCATTAGTCTAGTTAATACAGTGGACTACAGTGTAGTGTATCATCAGTCTAGTTAATACAGTGGACTACAGAGTAGTGTATCATTAGTCTAGTTAATACAGTGGACTACAGTGTAGTGTATCATCAGTCTAGTTAATACAGTGGACTACAGTGTAGTGTATCATCAGTCTAGTTAATACAGTGGACTACAGTGTATCATTAGTCTAGTTAATACAGTGGACTACAGTGTAGTGTATCATCAGTCTAGTTAATACAGTGGACTACAGTGTAGTGTATCATCAGTCTAGTTAATACAGTGGACTAAAGTGTAGTGTATCATCAGTCTAGTTAATACAGTGGACTACAGTGTAGTGCATCATTAGTCTAGTTAATACAGTGGACTACAGTGTAGTGTATCATTAGTCTAGTTAATACAGTGGACTACAGTGTAGTGTATCATTAGTCTAGTTAATACAGTGGACTACAGTGTAGTGTATCATCAGTCTAGTTAATACAGTGAATTAACTAGACTGACTAGTGTATCATCAGTCTAGTTAATACAGTGGACTACAGTGTATCATCAGTCTAGTTAATTCAGTGGACTACAGTGTAGTGTATCATTAGTCTAGTTAATACAGTGGACTACAGTGTAGTGTATCATTAGTCTAGTTAATACAGTGGACTACAGTGTATCATCAGTCTAGTTAATACAGTGGACTACAGTGTAGTGTGTCATCAGTCTAGTTAATACAGTGGACTACAGTGTAATGTATCATCAGTCTAGTTAATACAGTGGACTACAGTGTAGTGTGTCATCAGTCTAGTTAATACAGTGGACTACAGTGTATCATCAGTCTAGTTAATACAGTGGACTACAGTGTAGTGTGTCACCAGTCTAGTTAATACAGTGGACTACAGTGTAGTGTATCATCAGTCTAGTTAATACAGTGGACTACAGTGTAGTGTGTCATCAGTCTAGTTAATACAGTGGACTACAGTGTATCATCAGTCTAGTTAATACAGTGGACTACAGTGTAGCTTTTCTCAAAGCCTTTTGACAGGACCCACATCATCAACACAACCCTTCAATATGGACACATGGTGAATATACAGTCCTTAACTATATCCATACTGGACTGTATCATTAGTAGAGAATGACTTCTAGAGACTTACACGTATGGGTCTTCTTTGCTGGTGAAGCACCTGAGAGAAACAGAAAGAGACGCCATTAGATCATCATTCAACTCAATGACATCCGCTCTGAGTTTCCGGTCCAGACCAGTTTAAATACCACAAGAGAGGGAGTGGCTAAGGGGAAGAGGAGTCTGTCTGTCAGTTTGGCTACTCTCCAAAAGGCCTCTAGAACCCCAAACACAACCCAACTCAACCTGAGGCATAAATCTGTTTGTCCTCAATGACTCGCTCCACTGGTGCTCTGTTCTGTTCTACAGGCTGTGACAAGGTCACAGAAACAAGTGGGGGGGGGGGGGGGGGTCGGAGAGTGTGTGTGTGTGTGTGTGTGTGGGGGGATCCATCTGTGGCTCTGTGTGTACCTGTGAGGACAGCGGAGACATGGCCGAAGCCTTTACCTGCTCAAGCAGGACTCACCCCATCTCTCCTCTCCTCCATTCCTGACTTCCCCCCTCACCTCTGTGCCCAGGTCACCTCTCCATCCATTCCTGACTTCCCCCCTCACCTCTGTGCCCAGGTCACCTCTCCTATGGAGCCCACCACATCAACCATCTGGTCCTCTGACTCTTCCCTCACGCCACCATTCTGTCAATGTCACTTTGTGATAGGAGACATGATCTCTACCCAAACACACACTTGTATTTGGAAATGCTCCCTGTCACCAATAGGCCTGTCTGAATGAATGGCCTGTTTCTGAGAGGGAGGGAGGGAGGGAGGGAGGGAGGGAGGGAAGGAGGGAGGGAGAGAGGGAGAGAGGGAGAGAGAGGAGGGAGGAGAGACCCTGACCCTGGAACAGCCTGTCATGTCCTGTCTCTACTGCCGCCCAACCAGACACACAGGACCAGGGATGGAGGAGAGACAAAGGAGCTAGCAGAGGGTAGCTCACGGTTGGGACATGGTTAAATCTCCCCATGCTGGTATGCTACTTTGATCCCATTAAAGATGTGTGTGGAGTTGAGGATATATAATTTCCTCAGACAGACATCAATACCAGTCAGTCCAGGTGGCTTGTAATAATTAATGAATGAAGGTCTATGAAGGCAATGATGGCATAAAACCATATTTATTACAACATATTAAAAGTTCAGATTGTGAAATGACTGATAAGGGTTCAGATTGTGAAATGACTGGTAAGGGTTCAGATTGTGAAATGACTGGTAAGGGTGACACAAGAATCATTAAAAAAGCAATAATATTCAGCTTCTTCGTGAGTCACCGCTGCCGGAAGCACTGCTTAATAACTAGCACCATAAATGTCAGAATATTTCCCCTCTACCCTTCTATCACTGAGGACAGAGGACAGAGGAGAGAAGGGACATTGTGAAATACATATCATATATCATTAGTCTGTATAGTACGATGCAGATAGTAGAATGCCTTTAGTATCGGCCTATTGTAGAGGATGTCTGATCACCTGGGGGGGGGGGGGGGGGGAGAAAGATAGAGATACAGGGTTTACAGGGAGAAGGTGGGAGAGAGAGAATGGAGACAGGGTGAAAGATAGAGAGACATGGGGTTTACAGGGAGAAGGTGGGAGAGAGAGAATGGAGACAGGGTGAAAGATAGAGAGACATGGGGTTAAACAGGGAGAAGGTGGGAGAGAGAGAGAATGGAGACAGGGTGAAAGATAGAGAGACATGGGGTTTACAGGGAGAAGGTGGGAGAGAGAGAGAATGGAGACAGGGTGAAAGATAGAGAGACATGGGGTTAAACAGGGAGAAGGAGGGAGAGAGAATGGAGACAGGGTGAAAGATAGAGAGACATGGGGTTTACAGGGAGAAGGAGAGAGAGAGAGAATGGAGACAGGGTGAAAGATAGAGAGACATGGGGTTTACAGGGAGACGGAGAGAAACAGGGAGACGGTGAAACAGGGAAAAATGGAGAGACAGGGGGGAGACAAGGAGAAAGAGGGAGACAGGGAGACAGGAGAAAAGGAGAGAGGGGGAAGGGAGAAAGGAGAGAGACAGGGGATGGGAGAAGGAGGAGAGAAGGATGGAGAAGAGGAGACGGGGAATGGGAGAATGGAGGAGGAAGGGAATGGGAGATGGAGGAGAGACAGGGATGGGAGATGGGGATGAGAGAATGGGGAGAGACAGGGGAATGGGAGAATGGAGGAGAGACAGGGGAATGGGAGAATGGAGGAGAGACAGGGGAATGGGAGAATGGAGGAGAGACAGGGGAATGGGAGAATGGAGGAGAGACAGGGGAATGGGAGAAGGAGGAGAGACAGGGAAGGGGAGAATGGAGGAGAGAAGGGGAATGGGAGAGAATGGAGGAGAGAAGGGGAATGGGGAGAATGGAGGAGAGACAGGGGAATGGGAGAATGGAGGAGAGACAGGGGAATGGGAGAAAGTGTGTCAACCACTTTGAAGTTCAAAGTTACAGTCTCCTTCCTTCCTTTAATAGAGCTGTCCCCCCACACACACACCACACCACCTGATACACACCTTTTGCAAATTAAATTAATAAAAAATAAAAAAAAAGTATTACTTAAAAATCATACAATGTGATTTTCTGGATTTTTGTTTTAGATTCCGTCTCTCACAGTTGAAGTGTACCTATGATAAAAATTACAGACCTCTACATGCTTTGTAAGTAGGAAAACCTGCAAAATCGGCAGTGTATCAAATACTTATTCTCCCCACTGTATGTTCACATACCAGAAACAAAAAAACGTAATATTAAAATAATCCTAAAATAAACTTTCAATAATCATTCTAATTTTCAGAAGACTTAACTAACCCGAGGAGAGGCCAACTCTCCTGAGTGGTTCAGAGCAGAATGACTTGTTACTCCCAGGACAACGTTATTTCTGCTCTGCTATAATAGGTTTGGACTACATCTACTTTATCTACCACTTAGACACTCTACAGGTCGCTGCTGCTATCTTTTTATCACAGTGGAATTATACATTAATTGACAATTAGCTTCAAATTTTGCTCCAATTCCAAAGGACAAAAAGGACATGTTTTTGTTGTACCAGATAAATATATCTTTCCATTCTATTCATCCAGGGCTCAGTTAAATATCTCTCTGGCTTTCCAAGAAGGTGGAGAAACACAGAGTGGTCCTTGGAGCCAGATTCTAACCAGAGACCGAAGGATAAACAATCCAGCTATCCCTCCAACACAGCTGCAGTAGTGCCTTTCTCCTGAGGTATTCTGCTGTTGTTCTGTCTCTCTGCCTTTCCCCAGGTCAGTGTTTGGCCCTGTCTGTTAAAGAAGCTGTTGAATTGAAAATTGGAGCCGAGCCACAGAGAAAGAAAGTGAGAGCGAGAGAGAGACGTGGGGGAGGGAGAGGACAGTTAGAGAGAGAGAGAGAGAGAGAGAGAGAGAGAGAGAGAGAGAGAGAGAGAGAGAGAGAGAGGAGAGATGGGAGAGAGGAGAGAGCGGAATGAGAGAGAGAGAGCGAGAGGGAGTGAGAGAGAGACGAGGAGAGGAGAGAGAGAGAGACATGGGGGGAGAGAGAGGAAAGAGAGAGAGAGAAAGAGAGAGAGGAGGTGGGGGAGTTAACCAGTAGTTAGAGAGCAGGCTCCCTACTACTGAGCTGGTAAACAGTCTCTACCCTAGGCTCCATCCTACTGAGCTGGTAAACAGTCTCTACCCTAGGCTCCATCATACTGAAGCTGGTAAACACGTCTCTTACCCTAGGCTCCATCCTACTGAGCTGGTAAAAAGTCTCTACCCTAGGCCTCCATCCTACTGAGCTGGGTAAACAGTCTTTACCCTAGGCTCCAATCCTACTGAGCTGGTAAACAGTCTCTACCCTAGGCTCCATCATACTGAGCTGGTAAACAGTCTCACCCTAGGCTCCATCCTATGAGCTGTAAACAGTCTCTACCCTAGGCTCCATCCTACTGAGCTGGTAAACAGTCTCTAACGGCTCCATCCTACTGAGCTGGTAAACAGTCTCTACCCTAGGCTCCATCCTACTGAGCTGGTAAACAGTCTCTACCCTAGGCTCCATCCTACTGGGCTGGTAAACAGTCTCTACCCTAGGCTCCATCCTACTGAGCTGGTAAACAGTCTCTACCCTAGGCTCCATCCTACTGGGCTGGTAAACAGTCTCTAACCCTAGGCTCCATCCTACTGGGCTGGTAAACAGTCTCTACCCTAGGCTCCATCCTACTGGGCTGGTAAACAGTCTCTACCCTAGGCTCCATCCTACTGGGCTGGTAAACAGTCTCTACCCTAGGCTCCATCCTACTGGGCTGGTAAACAGTCTCTACCCTAGGCTCCATCCTACTGGGCTGGTAAACAGTCTCTACCCTAGGCTCCATCCTACTGGGCTGGTAAACAGTCTCTACCCTAGGCTCCATCCTACTGGGCTGGTAAACAGTCTCTACCCTAGGCTCCATCCTACTGAGCTGGTAAACAAGCTGACATTACATACTGTACACTGCATGGTACTGATTTTCTCTTGCGTTTCCATTTGAAGATAAATCATGGCCATATTTAAAGGGGGTTCCATTTAAACCCAATCCCCGGTTTTGCTATGCAGACACGGAGGAGGAAATTGAAGCTTAGTCCCTTAAGTTGCTAGACAAGGAGTTGTGGCCTGTGGTTCTACACAGGAATGTCAGAAGGATACCGCTCCCCTTGAGGAGGGGCTTTCAGCACCACTCACATTCAGAAAACTAAACACACACACACACACACACACACACACACACACACACACACACACACACACATTCAGAAAACTACACCAACTGGGGGTGTATTTTCCAAGTGGTGTGTGTATCTGGGAGTTGTTTCCCCTGGCTAGATAATAATAATACGCCATTTAGCAGACGCTTTTATCCAAAGCGACTTACAGTCATGCGTGCATACATTTTTGTGTATGGGTGGTCCCGGGGATCGAACCCACTACCTTGGCGTTACAAGGGCCGTGCTCTACCAGCTGAGCTACAGAGGACCACCCATACATGGGTGGAGACTGAAAACACCAGTATGATAACACCATTCTTCTATGAGAAAATTCCATAATTTGGTGTTTTGTTGATGGTGGTGGTGGTAAACGCTGTCTCAGGCGCCGCTCCAGAATCTCCCAGAAGTGTTCAATTGGGTTGAGGTCTGGTGACTGAGACGGCCATGGCATATGGTTTACATCGTTTTCATGCTCATCTAATCATTCAGTGACCACTCGTGCCCTGTGGATGGGGGCATTGTCATCCTATGGGGGCATAGCCATGGTAGCCAAAATAATGGCCTGCCCAGCATTTTTATACATTACCCTAAGCATGATGGGATGTTGATTGCTTAATTTACTCAGGAACCCCACCTGTGTAGAAGCACAAAAATATAAAGGCAACATGCAACAATTTCAAAGATTTTACAGAGTTACAGTTCATATAAGGAAATCAGTCAATTGAAATACATTCATTAGGTCCCGATCTATTGATTTCACATGACTGGGAATACAGATATGCATCTGTTGGTCACAAAAAAAAGGTAGGGGCGTGGATCAGAAAACCAGTCAGTATCTGGTGTGACCACCATTTGCCTCATGCAGCGTGACACATCTCCTTCTCATAGAGTTGATCAGGCCGTTGAACGTTTATATTTTGGTTCAGTATACCTTGTATCCCTCATTTACTCTAGTGTTTCCATTATCTTGGCAGTTTCCTGTATGTCAGAGATGTGTTGTTGTGAGTATGAATACTGCACATTACAAACATGAAACAAAGCACATCCTGAATGGATGGAAAGACTTCCAGTCAACACTTTCGTTCAGACTCAGTCATCTTGTTTATGCTGTGTGAATTAAACCCAGTGTAGGATAAAGCGTAGGTTTAGAAAAACCTCAAGAGTCTCACAAACTGTCTGTTGGCCAGTTAAAAAAATTGTTTTGTTGCATTACAACCTGTAATTTAAATGGATTTTTATTTGGATTTCATGTAATGGACATACACAAAATAGTCCAAATTGGTGAAGTGAAATTCAAAAAATTACTTGTTAATTATTTTTTATTTTTTTTAATAACGGAAAAGTGGTGCGTGCATATGTATTCACCCCCTTTGCTATGAAGCCCCTAAATAAGATCTGATGTTTTACCTTCAGAAGTCACATAATTTGTTAAATAAAGTCCACCTGTGTGCAATCTAAGTGTCACATGATCTGTCACCTGTTCTGAAAGGCCCCAGAGTCTGCAACACCACTAAGCAAGGGGCATCACCAAGCAAGCGGCACCATGAAGACCAAGGAGCTCTCCAAACAGGTCAGGGACAAAGTTGTGGAGAAGTACAGATCAGGGTTGGGTTATAAAAAAAATATCCCAAACTTTGAACATCCCACGGAGCACCATTAAATCCATTATTAAAAAATTGAAAGAATATGGCACCACAACAAACCGGCCAAGAGAGGGCTGCCCACCAAAACTCACGGACCAGGCAAGGAGGGCATTAATCAGAGAGGCAACAAAGAGACCAAAGATAACCCTGAAGGAGCTGCAAAGCTCCACTGCGGAGATTGGAGTATCTGTCCATAGGACCACTTCACCCCGAGAACACCATCCCCACAGTGAAGCATGGTGGTGGCAGCATCATGGTGTGGGGATGTTTTTCATCGGCAGGGACTGGGAAACTTGTCAGAATTGAAGGAATGATGGATGGCGCTAAATACAGGGAAATTCTTGAGGGAAACCTGTTTCAGTCTTCCAGAGATTTGAGACTGGGATGGAGGTTCACCTTCCAGCAGGACAATGACCCTAAGCATACTGCTAAAGCAACACTCGAGTGGTTTAAGGGGAAACATTTAAATGTCTTGGAATGGCCTAGTCAAAGCCCAGACCTTAATCCAATTGAGAATCTGTGGTATGACTTAAAGATTGCTGTACACCAGCGGAACCCATCCAACTTGAAGGAGCTGGAGCAGTTTTGCCTTGAAGAATGGGCAGAAATCCCAGTGGCTAGATGTGCCAAGCTTATAGAGACATACCCCAAGAGACTTGCAGCTGTAATTGCTGCAAAAGGTGGCTCTACAAAGTATTGACTTTGGGGGGGTGAATAGTTATGCACGCTCAAGTTTTCTGTTTTTTTGTCTTATTTTTTGTGTGTTTCACCCCAACATTTTTTTTGCATCTTCAAAGTGGTAGGCATGTTGTGTAAATCAAATGATACAAACCCCCCAAAAATCCATTTTAATTCCAGGTTGAAAGGCAACAAAATAGGAAAAATGCCAAGGGGGGTGAATACTTTCACCAGCCACTGTAGGATCCCTTATTGATTAAATCCACTTCAATCAGTGTATATGAAGGGGAGGAGACAGGTTAAATAAGGATTTTTAAGCCTTGAGACAATTGAAACATGGATTGTGTATGTGTGCCATTCAGAGGGTGAATGGGCAAGACAAAAAATGTAAGGTCCTTTGAACAGGGTATGGTAGTAGGTGCCAGGCGCACCGGTTTGTGTCAACAACTGCAACACTGCTGGGTTTTTCACACTCAACAGTTTCCCGTGTGTATCAAGACCGGTCCACCACCCAAAGGACATCCAGCCAACTTGACACAACTGTGGGAAGCATTGGAATCAACATGGGCCAAGCATCCCTGTGGAACGCTTTCGACACCTTGTAGAGTCCATGTCCCGAACGAATTGAGGCTGTTCTGAGGGCAAAAGCGGTTGCAACTCAATATTAGGAAGGTGTTCTTAATGTTTTGTCCACTCAGTGTATGTCTTCTATATGATATACTTTTCTATTACAACCTTCTGTGACCAGGTCCTGACAGATCATCCAATGAACTTTCAACAGAAATCCATGTTTTACTAGGACCCTTTTCCCTGTGAAGACGTTAGCGTGTTTTAGCCTTTTAGAGTTGATACATTATAAATGTTAATTGGATTGCGTGGCCCCCTGTCTCATTCACAAACCAGCAGATATGAAACCGCTATTGGCATCTGTATTGAAAGTAGCGCCAATTAATGTTAGGCGTTGCGCAATTATACAGTATTTGTATGTCTCACACATTAACATGCAGGTCAGCTGCATACGGCACACCTCCTCTTCAAACAAGCAGAGCTGCTTTAAGGGGGATTGAATTCAATCCTCAAAGAGGAAAAAGTAGGATTCAATTCTGCCACTTGTCAGCCGTGTTTTAATTGATGGAAACAGGGAGCTGATGAGGCCTATTCAAATGCTAAGCCCCACGGGGTCTCTTTACTCAGGCATCAATGGGGGCGACTAAATAAATCAACACAGTCTAGTTTATTAATCAGTCCAGCTAAAGGAAGTTAACTCTCCGCCCAGCCCAGGGGTCCATAGCCTCAGGACTCAATCCAGTTTACTACTCTTTAAGTGGTCTGGATTTGGAGACAGCTGTAGACTAGTCACCTCAGATGTTTTAATATCAGATTATGAATGTTTGAACACGTGGAATATATATTTTTTTTTCCCGATTCTATTCTCTGGAAAAGATGTATCATATTATACCGCTTTTGAATTCTCGTCACACTTCCAGTCAATAGCTCCTGAATCCGACTGCGTGAACAGAACCCAACTACCTTGTTCAGCACTGCACTGACAGTTGAAAAGGTCAAAGATATAATGACTCTAGATGGCCTCGTTCCACAGATGATAACTCTTCCTATCTAGATGGCCTAGTTCCACAGATAGTGACTCCTCCCATCTAGATGGCCTAGTTTCACAGATAAAGTTTTCTGGGATCTAGGTTTCAGGAAGTGGAGTGCTATGACATCCTTTGCACACTCCCTGGACTTTACCCCCCACACTCACACATACTACACTGACACTCCAACACACACACACACACACACACACACACACACACACACACACACACACACACACACACACACACACACACACACACACACACACACACACACACACACACACTCACACATACTACACTGACACTCCAACACACACACACACGCACACACACACACACATACACTACATATGCTCACACACCCAAAACACACACACACATGCATATTGACGCCACACACACTCACATATTGACACACTTCACATACACTGCAGCTACTGTGTTTATTATCTATCCTGATTGCCTAGTCACTTTTACCCACATGTACATCCTGTATCACCTCAATTACCTCAACTACCTGGTATCCCTGCACATTGACTCAGTACTGGTACTTCCTGTATCACCTCAATTACCTCAACTACCTGGTATCCCTGCACATTGACTCAGTACTGGTACTTCCTGTATCACCTCAATTACCTCAACTACCTGGTATCCCTGCACATTGACTCAGTACTGGTACTTCCTGTATATAGCCTCATTATTACCTCAACTACCTGGTATCCCTGCACATTGACTCAGTACTGGTACTTCCTGTATATAGCCTCATTATTACCTCAACTACCTGGTATCCCTGCACATTGACTCAGTACTGGTACTTCCTGTATATAGCCTCATTATTACCTCAACTACCTGGTATCCCTGCACATTGACTCAGTACTGGTACTTCCTGTATATAGCCTCATTATTACCTCAACTACCTGGTATCCCTGCACATTGACTCAGTACTGGTACTTCCTGTATATAGCCTCATTATTACCTCAACTACCTGGTATCCCTGCACATTGACTCAGTACTGGTACTTCCTGTATATAGCCTCATTATTACCTCAACTACCTGGTATCCCCTGCACATTGACTCAGTACTGGTACTTCCTGTATATAGCCTCATTATTACCCTCAACTACCTGGTATCCCTGCACATTGACTCAGTACTGGTACTTCCTGTATATAGCCTCATTATTACCTCAACTACCTGGTATCCCTGCACATTGACTCAGTACTGGTACTTCCTGTATATAGCCTCATTATTACCTCAACTACCTGGTATCCCCTGCACATTGACTCAGTACTGGTAACTTCCTGTATATAGCCTCATTATTACCTCAACTACCTGGGTATCCCTGCACATTGTGACTCAGTACTGGTACTTCCGTATATAGCCTCATTATTACCCCTCAACTACCTGGTATCCCTGCACATTGACTCCAGTACTGGTACGTTTCCTGTATATAGCCTCATTATTACCTCAACTACCTGGTATCCCTGCCACATTGACTCAGTACTGGTACTTCCTGTATATAGCCTCATTATTACCTCAACTACCTGGTATCCCTGCACATTGACTCAGTACTGGTACTTCCTGTAATAAGCCTCATTATTACCTCAACTACCTGGTATCCCTGCACATTGACTCAGATACTGGTACTTCCTGTATATAGCCTCATTATTACCTCAACTACCTGGTATCCCCTGCACATTGACTCAGTACTGATACTTCCTGTATATAGCCTCATTATTACCTCAACTACCTGGTATCCCTGCACATTGACTCAGTACTGGTACTTTCTGTATATAGCCTCATTATTACCTCAACTACCTGGTATCCCTGAACATTGACTCAGTACTGGTACTTCCTGTATATAGCCTCATTATTACCTCAACTACCTGGTATCCCTGCACATTGACTCAGTACTGGTACTTCCTGTATATAGCCTCATTATTACCTCAACTACCTGGTATCCCTGCACATTGACTCAGTACTGGTACTTCCTGTATATAGCCTCATTATTACCTCAACTACCTGGTATCCCTGCACATTGAATCAGTACTGGTACTTCCTGTATATAGCCTCATTATTACCCTCAACTACCTGGTATCCCTGCACATTGACTCAGTACTGGTATTTCCTGTATATAGCCTCATTATTACCTCAACTACCTGGTATCCCTGCACATTGACTCAGTACTGGTAGTTCCTGTATATAGCCTCATTATTACCTCAACTACCTGGTATCCCTGCACATTGACTCAGTACTGGTACTTCCTGTATATAGCCTCATTATTACCTCAACTACCTGGTATCCCTCCACATTGACTCAGTACTGGGACTTCCTGTATATAGCCTCATTATTACCTCAACTACCTGGTATCCCTGCACATTGAATCAGTACTGGTACTTCCTGTATATAGCCTCATTATCACCTCAACTACCTGGTATCCCTGCACATTGACTCAGTACTGGTACTTCCTGTATATAGCCTCATTATTACCTCAACTACCTGGTATCCCTGCACATTGACTCAGTACTGGTACTTCCTGTATATAGCCTCATTATTACCTCAACTACCTGGTACCCCTGCACATTGACTCAGTACTGGTACTTCCTGTATATAGCCTCATTATTACCTCAACTACCTGGTATCCCTGCACATTGACTCAGTACTGGTACTTCCTGTATATAGCCTCATTATTACCTCAACTACCAGGTATCCCTGCACATTGACTCAGTACTGGTACTTCCTGTATATAGCCTCATTATTGTTTTTATTGTGTTACTATTTCCTTTTTTTAGCAAATAATTGTCTTACTTTTTAACTCTGCACTGTTGGTAATGGGCTCGTCAGTCAGCATTTCACTGTAAAGTCTACACCTGTTGGTAATGGGCTCGTCAGTCAGCATAAACACTAAAATACCCACTAATCACTAGAGAGATAAACACTAAAATACCCACTAATCACTTGAGAGATAAACACTAAAATACCCACTAATCACTAGAGATAAACACTAAAATACCCACTAATCACTAGAGATAAACACTAAAATACCCACTAATCACTAGAGATAAACACTAAAATACCCACTAATCACTAGAGAGAGATAAACACTAAAATACCCACTAATCACTAGAGAGAGATAAACACTAAAATACCCACGAATCACTAGAGATAAACACTAAAATACCCACTAATCACTAGAGATAAACACTAAAATACCCACTAATCACTAGAGATAAACACTAAAATACCCACTAATCACTAGAGAGATAAACACTAAAATACCCACTAATCACTAGAGATAAACACTAAAATACCCACTAATCACTAGAGATATAAACACTAAAATACCCACTAATCACTAGAGATAAACACTAAAATACCCACTAATCACTAGAGATATAAACACTAAAATACCCACTAATCACTAGAGAGAGATAAACACTAAAATACCCACTAATCACTAGAGAGATAAACACTAAAATACCTACTAATCACTAGAGATCAACACTAAAATACCCACTAATCACTAGAGAGATAAACACTAAAATACCCACTAATCACTAGAGATCAACACTAAAATACCCACTAATCACTAGAGATAAACACTAAAATACCCACTAATCACTAGAGATAAACACTAAAATACCCACTAATCACTAGACAGATAAACACTAAAATACCCACTAATCACTAGAGATAAACACTAAAATACCCACTAATCACTAGACAGATAAACACTAAAATACCCACTAATCACTAGAGAGATAAACACTAAAATACCTACTAATCACTAGAGATCAACACTAAAATACCCACTAATCACTAGAGATAAACACTAAAATACCCACTAATCACTAGAGAGATAAACACTAAAATACCCATTAATCACTAGAGATAAACACTAAAATACCCACTAATCACTAGAGATAAACACTAAAATACCCACTAATCACTAGAGAGAGATAAACACTAAAATACCCACTAATCACTAGAGATAAACACTAAAATACCCACTAATCACTAGAGATAAACACTAAAATACCCACTAATCACTAGAGAAGAGGGATGCATTTATCAAATAAAACATTTCTCACTATGAAACATAGCCCTATTTCTCATTCAGTACTGCCTGTATATGCATGTCTTCAGTCCATAATTCTTTGAGAACAAAGACTGAGGTAAGAGAACAAGATAACCCACTCATCCCCCAAGATCAAAGGGGAAACATACAAATACTATACGTGAATACCTGGCTGCATTCTATTACAGGATGCTGGTCGATCATCTTAATCCCTTTTGTGAAAAATACATCGTCTTATCTGCAATACAAACATCTGTAATATCGCAGTAATAACTAACACTAGGGTCTATAAGCTTTTCACTAAGCAGCTGTCACAAACAGCTTAATTAATTTAAAAAGCAGGCGGGCAACAGGGGAATAGTGGCGGTGTGGTAGAGAAATTCTTCCTTCATTCAGCCCGCTCCTCTCCTCTCCTCCTGCTCCATCTCCACAGCCCTGGAACAGATCGGCGCTCATACATTTTTAAACAGTGCCTTTCATGTGCAGAGAGAGAGAGAGAGAGCTTTGAACAGACAAGGCGTGTTAGGAAGAGCGGTGAGGCACCTAGAAGACATCTCCTACTCTCTTGGTGTTGCTGTAGAGGACTGGAGGGTTAGATCAGATGCCGATAGATACCTGGGGAAAGGAGGGAAGCGGCGTCATCACGTTTTTGTTTACATTGCTTTGTTTTGCTTTGGTTGCTTTCTCTTGTTTCATTTACAGCAGTGTCTCTGTCAGGCCCCGTGTGTTTGAATGTGTCTGCATAATGGGATTGTGTAGGTATTTAGGGACACGTTTTTAATTGTTTTGAGAAGATCGAGTTATTTTCCTTCCATGTTCCAACAACATGCTGTCTATGAAGCGATAGCATCCCAAACCAAAACAACATCTGGTGACACAGAGACAGTTGCATAAGTAGTGAGCCCTGAGAGACTGTTTAATAGTGCTGTCTGTCTTTGGGGTACGAGAGGAATATCTGGGAACCCCATCGAGGTCCAGAATTCCTTACTGTTGCATGTCCGTCCGGTCAAACCCCAAAGTCTGCGACTCTTCGTGATGTTTTCCTCACATAAACAACCGTCTCACGTTAAAACAAACACAGTCGAATAACATTGGGGCGGCAGGTGGCTTAGTGGTTAAGAGCGTTGTGCCAGTAACCGAAAGGTCGCTGGTTCTAATCCCCGAGCCGACTAGGTGAAAAATCTGTCGATGTGCCCCTTGAGCAAGGCACTTGCTCCTGTAAGTCGCTCTGGATAAGAGCGTCTGCTAAAATGTAAAAAATTGTGAAATAGACAATCAATATTGTGACCAAACTCCTCCCCCCCCCCAGAGCTGAACCAATGGGATGATACTAAAACTGTCTAAAGTTGTTGTCCTCCACAAGGCAGGTTTGGTATGTTAGCGGAGTCTTGGATTGTCTTGTTGTTAGCTCTCAGAGCGTTAGCAATCATGGGGGAGACAGATGCTGGAGGACTCCCTTCAACTCTACAAGGCTGTTTTACTGATGAGAAGAGAGAGAGGGACAGAGAGGGAGAGAGAGAGGGGAGAGAGAGAGAGAAGAGGATGAGGGAGGGGTAGAGAGTAGAAGAGAAAAAGAGATAGGTGGTAGAGGAGATATGACCTATGGTAGAGAGGGCTGGATCTCGCTCTGTCTCTCGCTCTCTCGCTTGCTCTCTCTCCTTCGCTCTCGCTCTCTCCTCGTCTTCTCGCGCTCTTTCTCCCTTTCTCTCTTTTCTCTCTTGTCCTCTATCTCTCTCTCGCTCTCTCTCTCTTTCTCTCTCTTCTCTTGCTCTCGCTCTCTCTTTCTTTCTTGTCTTTCTCTCTCTTCCTCTCTCTCTCCTCTCTTTTTCTCTCTTTCTCTCTTTTTCTCTCTCTTTCTCTCTCTCCTTTTTCTCTCCTCTTTCTCTCTCTTTTTCTCTCTTTCTCTCTCTTTTTCTCTCTCTTTCTCTCTTCTCTCTTTTCTCTCTCTTCTTTCTCTCTCTCTCTCTCTCTCTCTTCTCTCTCCCTCTCTTCTCTTTCTCTTTTCTTCCTCTCTCTCTCCCTCTCTTTCTCCTATTGAGTGTACTCTCTCTCTATTGACTTCCTCTCCCTTCAATCTCATCCTATCCCTCTCCCCTCCACCACTCTTCTCCTCTCTGACGGCCGATACAGCTCCTCAACCTATGTGAGGGTAAATATTTATCCAGATTGAATGGCCGTCAGGAAACAGAGCAGCACACTGACACACTGACCTAAAACAAGCATGGAGGGGGGTGGGGGGGAGAGACGGGCGGAGAAAACTGCTTCTGGAACATGTCAGAGGAAATAATAGTGTAAAAAGTCTTAGTTGTTGTCAGGGAGAGTGAATCTCAGGGGACTTATCCACTGAATGTCAATGGACTTGTGCATTAAATATCCAGGACTTGGAAGGACTGAATGGAGCTAACGCTTGTACAGTAAGTCATTGCAGGTGAGATGATCTCTAACCAGTAGTGGTCAGGTTCAACATCAGGTCATGGCCTTGTGTACAATGAATGCACCCACCTACTTATGACACGGTTCCCAGATGGAAACATTGCACTCTGTGGGGCGTATGATACCTCCCACATGCGGTACGAGTTAAACTACAAAGGAAAGGAACGGAAAATGATGTCTATTGTGGTTGAACGTCCCACGTCAAAGGAGAAAACGCATCGCCAGTACGTTTTGACTTGTGAACTTTCTTCTGATTGATGTGCACATAGAGCCAGTTTCACTGTGATTGTAAAGCCAAGGTGGTTTAGGCAAATTACTGGAGATGTGGTCTTCAGTCAAAACACCTACATTTCACATTTCCTGTTATACAGAAAAAAAGGAAAAAAAGTCCACTGCCAGATCAGACAAAACATTTGCTGAATGAGCAGGAACAGGGCATTTCCACGGTAAAGGACCCATGAACACCAACACGTGAAAGTTCATAGGAGCATGTCAAACTGGGTGTCAATTGAAAGCTAAGAATCTATATTTCTGGGAAATGAAGTCATTATTACATTGTCCGCCTTAAAAACTGTGGCAAAGTAAAAACTTTGATTTCTGGATAAACAGATGTAAAAGGATATAAAAGGAGATCTTAGAAAACACCTGAGAATGTCTTCAAAGGTATCCTCTACCTCATGAGGAGGATAATGAAAGTTTAGTAAGAAGTAAAGTAAAATTATCAATTACTTAGTGATTTTACTGATACACATTTTGTTGAGTGATTAAAACTCGTAATTCCTTTACCAAATTGATAATGGAATAATGGAATTAGTAACAAATCTGTAACGGAATTACTGCCACTGCAACTGAATTGGCTAATAGTCACAAACCACAGTACAGTAGAGTAAAGTGCATTAAAAAAGATTAGTCTGTCTACATAAATGGATCCAACAAACCATCCAATTAATCTGTACGATGTACTGCAGTAATGTATTGTAGTGACATTAAGGCAGAGGGACTTTAATGCCCTTGTAAGAAGCCAAAGGACTCGTTGTGTCAAGCAAAGCAATCTGGGTCACCAGATATAAAACCATGTTCATAATATTCACGTAATTAAACATTTAATTTAACATTTAAAGTTCAAGCAGAAACTACATGTAAAAGAAAATAACAGCTCAACGCAAGACAAATACCAGCGTTAGCTTGAAACCATCACGAACACGACGCACACGGCATTGCTTCGGTGCAAGAGGCAAAAAAACAAATCCTATGGCAAATCTGAACCACATATCTTGTGATGTCACTGAGGTCTAAGAACTAACAGCTGAAATGTATGTGAAGAAGATAATATTTCAAAGAATTATTTTGAGGAAGGGGGGTGGGGATTTTTTTTCACTTCCATTTTAGAGAGGAGGTATTCATTTCAGCCTTCATCTCTAAATTGGACTCAATGTTTTGCTTTTACAAAGCTCATTTTTCACCAGCTAGCAGAATCCAGGCCATGGCAGACTGTGTCTGTCTGCCCCCCTCTCTCTCCTCTACCTCTCCCTCTCTCTCCCCTACCTCTCTCTCTCTCTCCTCTACCTCTCCCTCTCTCTCCCTCCGACACTACCCTCTCCCCCCTCTCTCTCCTCTACCTCTCCCTCTCCCTCTCTCTCCCATACCCTCTCCCTCTCCCTCTCTCTCCTCTACCTCTCCCTCTCTCTCCCATACCTCTCCCTCTCCCTCTCCCTCTCTCTCCTCTACCTCTCCCTCTCCCTCTCTCTCCCATAACTGCCCTCTCTCCCTCTCCCTCTCTCTCCTCTCCCTCTCTCTCCTCTACCTCTCCCTCTCTTCCCCTACCTCTCCCTCTCCCTCCCCTCCCTCTCCCTCTCTCTCCTCTACCTCTACCTCTCTCTCCCCTACCTCTCCCTCTCTCTCCTGACTCCCCTCTCTCCCTCCCTCCCTCTCCCTCTCCCTCTCGCTCCTCTTCCTCTCCCTCTCTCTCCCTCCTTCTTTTCCCTCTCTCTCCCTACCCCTCCCTCCCTCTCCCTCCCCCCCTCCCTCCCCTCCCTCTCCCCCCTCTCCCTCCCCCTCCCCTCTCCACCATCTCCCTCTCCCCCCCCTCCTCTTTCCCCCTCTCCTTCCCTCTCCCCTCCCACCTCCCCTCTCCCTCCCTCCCCTCCCTCCCCCTTCTCCCCTCCTCTCCCTCTCTCCCCTCCTCTCCCTCTTCTCCCACCTCTTCCCTCTCGTCCCTCCCTCCCCTCTCTCTCCTCTACCTCTCCCTCTCCCTCCCCTCCCTCCCCCCCTCTCCCTCCTCCCCTCCCCCCTCCCTCCTCTCCCTCTCCCCCCTCCCTCCCTCCTCCCTCCCTCTCCCTCTCCCTCCCCTCTCCCTCCCTTCCCCCCCTTTACCCTCCCTCTCCCTCTCCTTCCCCTCCCTCTCCCCCTCTCCCTCTCTCTCTCCCTACCTCTCCCTCTCTCTCCTCTACCTCTCCCTCTCCCTCCCCTCCCCCTTCCCTCCCCTCCCTCTCCCCTCCCCCTCGTCCCCCCCTCTCCCTTCCCTCCCCCTCTCCTCCCCCCTCTCCCTCTCCCCTCCCTCTCCCCTCCTCTCTTCCTCTCCTCTCTCCTCTCCTCCCTCCCTCTCCCTCCTCTCCCCCTCCCTCTCCCTCCCCTTCTCCCCCTCTCCCTCTCCCTCCCCTCCCCTCTCCCTCTCCCCCTCCCTCCCTCCCCTCCCTCTCTCCCCCTCTCCCTCTCCTCCCTCCCCTCCCTCTCTCTCCCCTCCCTCTCCCTCTCTCTCCCCTCCTCTCCCCCCCTCCCCTCCTCTCCCTCTCCCTCCCTCTCCTTCCCTTCCCTTTCCCTCTCCCTCCCCTCCCTCTCCCTCTCCCTCTCCCCCCTCCCCTCTCTCCTCTCCTTCCCCACCTCCCCTCCCCCTCTTCCCTCCCCTCCCTCTCTCTCCTCTACCTCTCCCTCTCTCTCCTCTACCTCTCCCTCTCGTCTTTCTCCCTACCTCTCCCTCTCTCTCCTCTACCTCTCCCTCTCCCGCCCCTCCCTTTCCCTCCTCCCTTTCCCTTCCTTCCCTCTCCCCTCCATCTTCCCCTCCCCCTCCTCTCCCCTGCTCTCTCCTACTACCTTCTCACTCCCTCTCTCTTCCTTCTCCCTCTCCCTCTCGTCTCCTCTCCCTCTCCTAACCTCTCCCCCCTCTCCATCCCTACCTCTCCCCTCTCTCTCCGCTACCTCTCCTCTCTCTCCTCTACCTCTCCCTCTCTCTCCTCTCCCTCTCCCTCTCTCTCCCTGCCTCTCTCTCTCCCCTACCTCTCCCTCCCTCTCTCTCTCTCCCCTACCTCTCCCTCTCCTACCTCTCCCTCTCTCAATTAAATTAAATTAATTGGCATGGGAAACATATGTTAACATCTGAGTCTCTAATATGGTAATACATTTGGCAGGAGGTTAGGAAGTGCAGCGCAGTTTCCACCTCATTTTGTGGGCAGTGTGCACATAGCCTGTCTTCTCTTGAGAGCCAGGTCTGCCTACGGTGTCTGTACAGTCAAAGCTTTCCTTATGTTTGGGTCAGTCACAGTGGTCAGGTATTCTGCCACTGTGTACTCTCTGTTTAGGGCCAAATAGCTTTCTAATTTACACTGTTTGGCTTTGTTATGGAAGGTTTGGGAATCGCTTCCTTTTAAGTGGTTATAGAATTTCATGGCTCTTTTCTGGATTTTGATCATTAGCGTGTATCGGCCTAATTCTGCTCTGCATGCATTATTTGGTGTTTTTCATTGTACACAGAGGATATTTTTGCAGAATTCTGCATGCAGAGTCTCAATTGGTGTTTTTCCCATTTTGTGAATTCTTGGTTGGTGAGCGGACCCCAGACCTCACAACCATTAAGGGCAATGGGTTCTATAACTGATTCAAGTATTGTTTGCCAGATCCTAATTGGTATGTCAAATTGTATATTCCTTTTGATGGCATAGAAGGCCCTTCTTGCCTTGTCTCTCAGATTGTTCACAGCTTTGTGGAAGTTACCTGTGGCGCTGATGTTTAGGCCGAGGTATGTATAGTTTTTTGTGTGCTGAAGGGCAACGGTATCTAGATGGAATTTGTATTTGTGGTCCTGGCAACTGGACCTTTTTTGGACCAGGGGGACCATTAGTAACACACTACGCCGTCATGGATTCAAATCCTGCAGCTCACGCAAGGTCCCCCTGCTCAAGCCAGCGCATGTCCAGGCCCGTCTGAAGTTTGCCAATGACCATCTGGATGATCCAGAGGAGGAATGGGAGAAGGTCATGTGGTCTGATGAGACAAAAATATAGCTTTTTGGTCTAAACTCCACTCGCCATGTTTGGAGGAAGAAGAAGGATGAGTACAACCCCAAGAACACCATCCCAACCGTGAAGCATGGAGGTGGAAACATCATTCTTTGGGGATGCTTTTCTGCAAAGGGGACAGGACGACTGCACCGTATTGAGGGGAGGATGGATGGGGCCATGTATCGCGAGATCTTGGCTAACAACCTCCTTCCCTCAGTAAGAGCATTGAAGATGGGTCGTGGCTGGGTCTTCCAGCATGACAACGACCCGAAACACACAGCCAGGGCAACTAAGGAGTGGCTCTGTAAGAAGCATCTCAAGGTCCTGGAGTGGCCTAGCCAGTCTCCAGATCTGAACCCAATAGAAAATCTTTGGAGGGAGCTGAAAGTCCGTATTGCCCAGCGACAGCCCCGAAACCTGAAGGATCTGGAGAAGGTCTGTATGGAGGAGTGGGCCAAAATCCCTGCTGCAGTGTGTGCAAACCTGTTCAAGACCTACAGGAAACGTATGATCTCTGTAATTGCAAACAAATGTTTCTGTACCAAATATTAAGTTCTGCTTTTCTGATGTATCAAATACTAACTTTAAGCATCAGTTGTCAGAGCACCTTACCGATCACTGCACCTGTACACAGCCCATCTGAAATTAGCCCGCCCAACTACCTCATCCCTATATTGTTATTTATTTTGCTCATTTGTACCCCAGTATCCCTATTTGCACATCATCTCTTGCACATCTATCATTCCAGTGTTAATACTAATTGTAATTATTTTGCACTATAGCCTATTTTATTGCCTTACCTCCATAACTTGCTACATTTGCACACACTGTATATATATGTATTTCTGTTGTATTTTTGACTTTGTTTTGTTTTACCCCATATGTAACTCTGTGTTGTTGTTTTTATCGCACTGCTTTGCTTTATCTTGGCCAGGTCGCAGTTGTAAATGAGAACTTGTTCTCAACTGGTTTACCTGGTTAAATAAAGGTGAAATAAAAAAATTAAAATAAAAAACGTATGTCATGCAATAAAATGCAAATTAATTACTTAAAAATCATACAATGTGATTTTCTGGATTTTTATTTTAGATTCCATCTCTCACAGTTGAAGTGTACCTATGAAAAAATTACAGACCTCTACATGCTTTGTAAGTAGGAAAACCTGCAAAATCGGCAGTGTATCAAATACTTGTTCTCCCCACTGTATATGTTGAAGAGGGTGGGGCTCAAGCTGCATCCATGTCTCACCCCACGGCCCTGTGTTTTTTGCCAGTTTTAACTGCACACTTGTTGTTTGTGTACATGGATTTTATAATGTCATATGTTTTTCCCCCAACACCGCTTTCTGTGAATTTGTATAGCAGACCCTCATGCCAAATTGAGTTAAACACTTTTCTGAAATCAACAAAGCATGAGAAGACTTTGCCTTTGTTCTGTTTGTTTGTCAATTAGGGTGTGCAGGGTGAATACGTGGTCTGTTGTACGGTAATTTGGTAAAAAGCCAATTTGACATTTGCTCAGTACATTGTTTTCACTGAGGAAATGAACTAGTCTGCTGTTAATGATAATGCAGAGGATTTTCCCAAGGTTGCTGTTGACACATATCCCACGGTAGTTATTGGGGTCAAATTTGTCTCCACTTTTGTGGATTGGGGTGATCAGTCCTTGGTTCCAAATATTGGGGAAGATGCCAGAGCTGAGGATGATGTTAAAAAGTTTAAGTATAGCCAATTGGAAGTTGTGGTCTGTATATTTTATCATTTCATTTAGGATACCATCAACACCACAGGCCTTTTTGGGTTGGAGGGTTTGTATTTTGTCCTGACGTGCTGTTCCTTCTTTTTCCGTAGTGTATTTCTGTATTGTTTTAGTGATTCACCATAGTGAAGGTGTAGGCTCAGGTTTATCTGGGTCTCTATGTTTTTGGTTGGATAGGTTTCTCAATTTCTTTCTTAGGTTTTTGCATTCTTCATCAAACCATTTGTCATTGTTGTTAATTTTGTTAGGTTGTCTGCTTGACACTTTTTGATTTGATAGGGAAGCTGAGAGGTCAAATATACTGTTTAGGTTTTCTACTGCCAAAATTTTAAAACCTTCACTAACGGGGGAAAATTTTGGGGCCCAAATTTTTGGTTGGGGGGGGGAATAGGGGGGGAAGGGCACACGTTTTCCGAAAGAAAAGAAGGTGGGGGGGATTAAACCCAAAGGGGGGGGGTTTGAAAATGAGGGTTTTGAGGGGGAGGGGAGAGGGGGGGGGGGGAAGGGGAGGGGGAGGGGGAAAAGGGGAGGGTTGGGGGCGGGGGAAGAATAAGGGAGGGAGGGGGGGAAAAAGGAAAAGGGGATTAGAAGAGGAGGGGGGGTTAAGGGAAAAAAAAAGGGGGAAAAAGGAAGAGGGGGGAAAGAGGGGCAGGAAAAGGGGGACCAAAAAAAACTTAAACCAAAAGGGGGATTGAGGGGGAGAGGGGAAACGCGTAGAAAAAGGAAAACAAAGGGGATGGGGAATGGGAAAAAGAGAAGGTGGGAGAGAAAAAAGAAAAAGAGCGAAAGGGGAGAGAGAGAAGAGAAAAAAATAAAAGGTTGGGGGAAAAAAAAGGGGTAAAAAAAAAAGGGGAGCCGAGGAGGGAAAAAGGAAAAAAAGGAAAAAAGGGAGAACGAAGAAGAAAAAGAAAAAAAAAAAAAGAGAAAAAAAAAAAAAAAAAAAA
>LR778284.1:4834885-4873352 GCA_902810595.1 Coregonus sp. 'balchen'
TGAACCACTCTCAATGTATAATATACAGCTAGCTAGCTACCTCATCAACACAATGACTTAGGGCATGTTGAACCACTCTCAATGTATAATATACAGCTAGCTAGCTACCTCATCAACACTATGACTTAAGGCAGTGGTAATCAAAGTCAGGGTCGTGACCAGAACTGCAGTCGGGTCACCAACATTTTACAAAAAAAGGATATCAGATTTTTACCACCCAAACATAATTTTTTTAAAACCAGAAATAGATTTTTACCACCCAAACAGAAAATTAAAACAAGTGTTTCTTGTTGGACAAATTGAGTTAGTACCACCCGGTTTCACTGTGTTTTCTTCTGTTCTGTTCCTAATGAACACGACCCTGGTGGGCCTAACCATTGACACAGTTAACCCATAACTCAGTGGTCTTCAAACCACCTCAGTCAGGTACCCCACAGACGTTTCACAGTTTAGCAGAAGACAGCTCGGTCACAACAACCATGTTGGATGACAAACTGACCAACGGTTAGGGAAGAAGAGCCAGATCACTTGTACATGCAACAGGGGGGACCCTTTTAGAATGTCCACTACCACCCAGCGAATAACTTGTCTACATTCCTAGGTATTGAATGATGGTGGCTTCACTCCAGCAAGTTACCCGGAAACTATGAAGAGGTTCAGTCCTTCAGATGAGAGGAATGGAGGGAAGAATGAAGGGAGGGTAGTTATTAAGTAATGGGGGGGGGGGGGCAATAGGGGACGTCAAGTTTCATCACTCACAGGGGGGCTCACATGGGGGTATATGCTATGGCTTATGTAATATAATCTGTTTACAAGTAGCACCTATCTATAGGCCTAACTTAAAATTGATACCACTGGGGATTTTTACTGAATCAGCCCCCTGTGACATCACACTAGTGAAGTTGTAAACATAACAGACCTGACTATTTCCTTATCAAGGTTTTCTCTACCATGATACACAATAACAGACCTGACTATTTCCTTATCAAGGTTTTCTCTACCATGACACACAATAACAGACCTGACTATTTCCTTATCAAGGTTTTCTCTACCGTGACACACAATAACAGACCTGACTATTTCCTTATCAAGGTTTTCTCTACCATGATACACAATAACAGACCTGACTATTTCCTTATCAAGGTTTTCTCTACCATGACACACAATAACAGACCTGACTATTTCCTTATCAAGGTTTTCTCTACCATGATACACAATAACAGACCTGACTATTTCCTTATCAAGGTTTTCTCTACCATGACACACAATAACAGACCTGACTATTTCCTTATCAAGGTTTTCTCTACCATGACACACAATAACAGACCTGACTATTTCCTTATCAAGGTTTTCTCTACCATGATACACAATAACAGACCTGACTATTTCCTTATCAAGGTTTTCTCTACCATGATACACAATAACAGACCTGACTATTTCCTTATCAAGGTTTTCTCTACCATGATACACAATAACAGACCTGACTATTTCCTTATCAAGGTTTTCTCTACCATGATACAAATACATGCAAGCACATACAAAAACAAAGATGATTGGGTTGAATTACTTTCAATAGTAAACATTGGTGTCAGAAGAACTAGTTTCTCTCTCTCTCTCTCTCTCTCTCTCTCTCTCTCTCTCTCTCTCTCTCTCTCTCTCTCTCTCTCTCTCTCCCTCCCTCCCTCCCTCCCAACACTTCTCATCCCTCCTTTTCCTTTCCTCTTTCCTCCCCCTTAACACTAGAACCTCTGGGCGTCCATAGACCCCCCCCCCCCCCCTTAACACTAGAACCTATGGGTGTCCTCTGGGTGTCCATAGCAAAAATAATCATTTGGTTGTGTTTATGAAGGCCTTGGGTAACATTAGAATATGATTTGTATTTTATTTCAAATAACACAATAGCATTTTAATTAATTGATGTTACTGTAGGCTATATGTTTTTTTTTTAATCACAAAAAGAACATATTCTTCAATCAATTTGATTAGTGGAGTGGCTTTGTTACATCTTTGAAACAGAAAGCATATGCGTTGGAACATGGTAACAGCTTATTTTTTATAACGACAAAATCAAATAAAAAACCACCAAGACGCGTGGTCAAATGATGAAAACATCAGTAGCCTAAACATCATTATAAGCGCCGATGTGGATATTTTCCCAGAGATTGAAAGCCAATTACACACGCCCTCACTGTGTAGCCAACTCCAAGGAGGCCAGAGTAGACTGATAAGACTGCTGTGATTTGGTGCTGATACAGGGGACGTCCCATTTTAAATATAAGGCCTATCATTAGAATGGATCAATACAATAGAATGGCCCGCCCTGTTCTTCATTCACCATCGGTGATTACATAATTATGCTTCTTTCGCTTCCCGTCGCTCATCAACTCACCCCATCCTCCCCATCATGCTCTACTTAATTTATTTAATCTGTTGTTATATGTGTGAAATTAGTTTCGGTACAGTTTAGGTTCAGTTTGGAGGCAATTGTCGGAGTGATTATCAGCTGGGCGCTGCACTTTCAACTGCCGGAAGAAGGAGCGGAGCGGAGCGGAGCAGGCCCTACTGTTGGGAGAAGGAGGGGAGTAGGCCCTACTGTTGGGAGAAGGAGGGGAGCAGGCCCTACTGTTGGGAGAAGGAGTGGAGCAGGCCCTACTGTTGGGAGAAGGAGCAGAGCAGGCCCTACTGTTGGAAGAAGGAGGGGAGCAGGCCCTACTGTTGGGAGAAGGAGCGGAGCAGGCCCTACTGTTGGGAGAAGGAGGGGAGCAGGCCCTACTGTTGGGAGAAGGAGCGGAGCAGGCCCCACTGTTGGGAGAAGGAGGGGAGCAGGCCCTACTGTTGGGAGAAGGAGGGGAGCAGGCCCTACTGTTGGGAGAAGGAGGGGAGCAGGCCCTACTGTTGGGAGAAGGAGCGGAGCAGGCCCTACTGTTGGGAGAAGGAGTGGAGCAGGCCCTACTGTTGGGAGAAGGAGGGGAGCAGGCCCAACTGTTGGGAGAAGGAGGGGCAATGTGGGAAAACCATTCAAAAACATGACATGCCCTCCTAAATCTGGTTATAACGCCAGTTCTGTTTGTGATATTAAGATTCTAACAACGACAGTGTGGTATATAGACTTATTTAGCAAAAGTCAAGGACGGAGGGGGTCATGAGTTCAAAAAAGTAATACAAAAATAACAAATACAAAAATCACGAGCAGTCAAAATGACAGAGAGACAAGTAATACATCAGATACCATGGAGGAGATCTGAGGAGGAAAAAGAGAAGAGAGGAGAAGGGAGAAGTAAGGAGAAAAGAGGAGAGGAGAGGAGAAGAACAGAGGGAAGAGAGGAGAGGAGAGGAGAGGAGAGGAGAGGAGAGGAGAGGAGAGGAGAGGAGAGGAGAGGAGAGGAGAGGAGAGGAGAGGAGAGGAGAGGAGAGGAGAGGAGAGGAGAGGAGTGGAGGAGAAGAGTTCAGAGTATCTCCACTAAGCTGATATCTCTGTGTGACATGGTAATGGATACTGCCACCAAGGTTAATGAGAAAAGTATTCATGTCATGTTTCTAATTCCATGAGCCAAGGCTCTGTGGCCCTCTGTGATCCTGAGTTGTGTAACCCCCTCCTCTGCAGTTCCCACTTTTCACAAGATGAGGAAGCAGCAAGCTGAGGAAGCAGCAAGCTAAAAAGGGTTTGTGTGAAGCTTTAGAAAATGTTGCCTCAGAAAAAATGTAATAACCTCAACAGTATGGAGTGAGTGCTGGTCCTTTAGCAGGGAAGCTGGGTTTGAACTGCCAGACAGAGTGACTGAGGAAGAGGAGACTCTCTAAGACAGAGTGACTGAGGAAGAGGATACTCTCTAAAACAGAGTGACTGAGGAAGAGGAGACTCTCTAAGACAGAGTGACTGAGGAAGAGGAGACTCTCTAAGACAGAGTGACTGAGGAAGAGGAGACTCTCTAAGACAGAGTGACTGAGGAAGAGGAGACTCTCTAAGACAGAGTGACTGAGGAAGAGGAGGACTGAGGAAGAGGAGACTCTCTAAGAGAGCACACAGAGCCTGCAACCCAAATCACACCCTATTCCCTATTAGTGCACTACTTTAGACCAGGGCCCATAGGGACGGACTCAGTAAGTCTAGTAGAGTCTAAGCAGAGACAGAGACACTAGAGACAGGGACAGAGACAGTAGAGACACGGGCAGAGACAGTAGAGACAGGGACAGAGACAGTAGAGACATGGGCAGAGACAGTAGAGACACGGACAGAGACAGTAGAGACACGGACAGAGACAGTAGAGACAGAGACAGAGACAGTAGAGACAAGGACAGAGACAGTAGAGACAGAGGACAAGACGGACAGGACAGAACAGTAGAGACAAGGACAGAGACAAGAGACATAGAGACACGGACATGGACAGGACAGAGACAGTAGAGACAAGACAGGACGAGACAGAGACAGGCAGTAGAGACACGGGACAGAGACAGTAGAGACAGGCAGAGACAGAGACAGAAGACAGGACAGAGACAGTAGAGACAGGCAGAGAGACAGAGACAGTAGAGACAGGGGATAGAGACAGTAGAGACGAGACAGGACAGAGACAGAGAGGACAGGGCAGAGACAGTACAGTAGAGAAAGGACAGAGACAGAGACAGTAGAGACACGGGCAGAGACAGTAGAGACACGGACAGAGAGAGACAGTAGAGACAGAGAGACAGGACAGAGACAGTAGAGACAAGGACAGAAGGACAGTAGAGACACGGACAGAGACAGTAGAGAAGAACGGAAAGACAGTAGAGACAGAGAAGAGACAGTAGAGACATGGGCAGAGGACAGTAGAGACACGGCAGACATAGACAGTAGAGACAAGACAGGACAGAGACAGTAGAGACACGGACAGAGACAGAGACGTAAAGACACGGCAGAGAAGGACAGTAGAGACAGGACAGGACAGAGACAGTAGAGACAAGGACAGAGACAAGACAGGACAGAGACAGTAGAGGACAGGACAGGAAGGACAGAGAGAAGACCGGCAGAGACAGACGAGACAAGAGACAAGACAGAGAGACAGTAGAGACAGAAGAGACAGAGACAGTAGAGACAGGACAGAGACAGGGACGGACAGAGACAGTAGAGACACGGACAGAGACGTAGAGACAAGTAGAGACACGGAACAGGACAGAGACAGTAGAAACGGACAGGAGACAGTACAGAGACAGAGACAGAACAATAGAGACAGGCAGAGGGACAGAGAGACAGAGAAGAGAGACACGGACAGAGACAGGAGACAGCAAGACATAGAGACACGGACAGAGACAGTAGAGACACAGAGACAGAGACAGTAGAGACGAGAGAGACGAGACAGGAGAACAGTAGAGACACGGGCAGAGAGACAGTAGAGACAGGACAGACAGAGACAGAGAGACAGTAGAGACACGGACAGAGACAGTAGAGAGAGACAGGACAGAGAGACAAAAGACAGACAGTAGAGACAACGGGACGACAGAGACAGTAGAGAACAGGGCAGAGACAGTAGAGACACACAGAGACAGAGACAGTAGAGACAGAGGACAGACAGAGACAGTAGAGACAGGACAGAGACAGAGACAGAGACAGAGAGAGAGACAAGAGACAGGACAGAGGACAGGAGACAGTAGAGACACGGACAGAACAGTAGAGACAGAGACAGTAGAGACAGACAAGACAGAGACAGTAGAGACAGGCAGAGACGTAGAGCAGGACAGGACAGTGAGACAGAGACAGAACGACAGAGAGACAGAGACAGTAGAGACACGGCAGAGACATAGCACGGACAGAGACAGTAGAGACACGGACAGAAGAGAGACAGAGGACAAGACATAGACACGGACAGGACAGTAGGACACGAGAGCAGTAGAACAGAGACAGAGACAGAGAAAAGACAGAGACAGTAGAGACACGGACAAGACAGGACAAGAGGACAGTAGAGACAAGGACAGAGACAGTAGAGGACACAGACAGAGAACAGTAGAGACAGAGACAGAGGGACAGTAGAGACATGGGCAGAGACAGTAGAGACAAGACCAGTACGAGACAGTAGAGACAGCAGGACAGAGACAGAGACAGAGTAGAGGACAGAGACGAGACGAGAGAACCGACAGAGACGAGCATAGAGAACACGGACAGAGACAGAGACAGAGACAGAGAGACACGGACAAGACGAGACAGTAGACAGAGACAGAGACAGTAGAGCACAGACAGAGACAGAAGAGCAACAGAGACAGGAGACATGGAGAGACAGTAGAGACAAGGACAGAGACAGTAGACAAGGACAGGACAGAGGACAGCTAGAGGACACGGACAGAGACAGAGACAGTAGAGACACGGACAAGACAGAGACAGAAGAGACAAGGACAGAGACAGAGACAGTAGAGACAGAGAGACAGTAGACAGAGACAGGGACAGAGACATAGAAGACAAGGACAGGAGGACAGAGACAGAGACAGTAGAGACACGGACAGAGAAAGGGACAGAGACAGTAGAGACAAGGACAGAGACAGAGACAGTAGAGACAGTAGAGACAGTAGAGACAGGACAGAGACAGTAGAGACAAGGACAGAGACAGAGACAGTAGAGACACGGACAGAGACAGAGAACAAGGACAGAGACAGTAGAGACAAGGACAGAGACAGAGACAGTAGAGACAAGGACAGAGACAGAGACAGTAGAGACACGGACAGAGACAGAGACAGTAGAGACAAGGACAGAGACAGGACAGAGACAGAGACAGTAGAGACAAGGACAGAGACAGAGGACAGGACAGAGACAGAGACAGAGACAGGGACAGAGACAGAGACAGTAGAGACAAGGACAGAGACAGAGACGGTAGAGACACGGACAGAGACAGAGACAGTAGAGACAAGGACAGAGACAGTAGAGACAAGGACAGAGACAGAGACAGTAGAGACAGGGACAGAGACAGAGACAGTAGAGACAGTAGAGACAGTAGAGACAGGGACAGAGACAGTAGAGACACGGACAGAGACAGAGACAGGGACAGAGACAGTAGAGAAAGGGACAGAGACAGTAGAGACAGGGACAGAGACAGTAGAGACACGGACAGAGACAGAGACAGGGACAGAGACAGTAGAGAAAGGGACAGAGACAGTAGAGACAGGGACAGAGACAGTAGAGACACGGACAGAGACAGGGACAGAGACAGTAGAGACAAGGACAGAGACAGAGACAGTAGAGACAGGGACAGAGACAGTAGAGACAGAGACAGGGACAGAGACAGTAGAGACAGGGACAGAGTTACAGCACCTCTTGGTAGCAGATAAAGACCCAGTAGGGACTTTGACTGGGGCTGCAGCATCTTTTCAGTTCTCAGCATCATATGCCTCTTGGAGTTCCCCCAAACTAGCTGCTAGGTCTCAGAAGAGACAGAGACATGGGACTGCTGGTTGCAGCATTTCTAATTGTTCAGTGGGACTGGGTGCCTCATCACAATTACACCACATTAATACGACGATATTAACACCAGCCTCCAAAACTAATTTAATCTCTGATCATTACGGAACTCAAATCCTCTCAACACCAAACCAGCCTCTGGCAATGAAAATATAAAATTGCTTTTTTTTAGATTATGATTCATAAAATATTAGATGAAAAAAAATTAATCTGTCTGTGGTGACTTAAATATATCACAGTGTATATCACCTGCTCTTTCCATGACACAGACTGACCAGGTGAATCCAGGTGAAAGCTATGATCCCTTATTGATGTCACCTGTTAAATCCACATCAATCAATGTAGATGAAGGGGAGGAGACAGGTTAAAATAATGATTTTTAAGCCTTGACGCAATTGAGACATGGATTGTGTATGTGTGCCATTCAGAGGGTGACTGGGAAAGACAAAATATTTAAGTGCCTTTGAATGTGGTAGTACAGTAGATGTCAGGTGCACCAGTTTGTGTCATAGAACTGCAACGCTGCTGGGGTTTTCACGCTCAACAGTTTCTCGTGTGTATCAAGACCAGTCCACCACCCAAAGGACATCCAGCCAACTTGACACAACTGTGGGAAGCATTGGAGTCAACATGGACCAGCATCCCTGTGAAACGCTTTCGACATCATGTAGAGCCTGCCCCGACAAAGTGAGGCTGTTCTGAGCGAAAAACGGGGGGGCAACTCAATATTAGAAAGGTGTTCTTAATGTTTTGCACACCCAGTGTACATTAGCCTGTATATCAGGCCAGAGACAGACAGACAACATGTCCATGTTTTCCTTCTGTTCAATACATCTTCTTAGTAGTCTCCCATTCAGAAACGTTTCCGCCAAGACATTTCCCATGCTAGAGAAAGATAGAAGCGTTTCCGCCAAGACATTTCCCATGCTAGAGAAAGATAGAAGCGTTTCCGCCAAGACATTTCCCATGCTAGAGAAAGATAGAAGCGTTTCCGCCAAGACATTTCCCATGCTAGAGAAAGATAGAAGCGTTTCCGCCAAGACATTTCCCATGCTAGAGAAAGATAGAACCGTTTCCGCCAAGACATTTCCCATGCTAGAGAAAGATAGAAGCGTTTCCGCCAAGACATTTCCCATGCTAGAGAAAGATAGAAACGTTTCCGCCAAGACATTTCCCATGCTAGAGAAAGATAGAAGCGTTTCCGCCAAGACATTTCCCATGCTAGAGAAAGATAGAAGCGTTTCCGCCAAGACATTTCCCATGCTTTCCGGCAAGACATTTCCCACGCTAGAGAAAGATAGAAGCGTTTCCGCCAAGACATTTCCCATGCTAGAGAAAGATAGAAGCGTTTCCGCCAAGACATTTCCCACGCTAGAGAAAGATAGAAGCGTTTCCGCCAAGACATTTCCCATGCTAGAGAAAGATAGAAGCGTTTCCGCCAAGACATTTCCCATGCTAGAGAAAGATAGAAGCGTTTCCGCCAATACATTTCCCATGCTAGAGAAAGATAGAACCGTTTCCGCCAATACATTTCCCATACTAGAGAAAGATAGAAGCGTTTCCGCCAAGACATTTCCCATGCTAGAGAAAGATAGAAATGTTTCCGCCAAGACATTTCCCATGCTAGAGAAAGATAGAAGCGTTTCCGCCAAGACATTTCCCACGCTAGAGAAAGATAGAAGCGTTTCCGGCAAGACATTTCCCACGCTAGAGAAAGATAGAAGCGTTTCCGCCAAGACATTTCCCACGCTAGAGAAAGATAGAAGCGTTTCCGCCAAGACATTTCCCATGCTAGAGAAAGATAGAAGCGTTTCCGCCAAGACATTTCCCACGCTAGAGAAAGATAGAAGCGTTTCCGCCAATACATTTCCCATGCTAGAGAAAGATAGAAGCGTTTCCGCCAAGACATTTCCCATGCTAGAGAAAGATAGAAGCGTTTCCGCCAAGACATTTCCCACGCTAGAGAAACATAGAAGCGTTTCCGCCAAGACATTTCCCACACTAGAGAAAGATAGAAGCGTTTCCGCCAAGACATTTCCCACGCTAGAGAAAGATAGAAGCGTTTCCGCCAAGACATTTCCCATGCTAGAGAAAGATAGAAGCGTTTCCGCCAAGACATTTCCCATGCTAGAGAAAGATAGAAAGTTTCCGCCAAGACATTTCCCATGCTAGAGAAAGATAGAAGCGTTTGCTGTAGCTGTGTTGTTTAGGGTTACTATTAAATTATTGACAGACAGTTCTAATGCACCAACTGCAACCCATAACCTGTTAATGAGATACAACATATGTTTTTCTCCCTGCCAAGGTCTAATTCAGTTGGTATCTCTGCAATTTGACCCCAATGCGTTGCCAAGAGAGAGTGCAAATTGGGTTCTGGTCTAGATTATGTTAAAGTTATGTAGCCTAACATTAACCAATCAGCTCAAACAAACGCACAAAAAAAGAAACTGCAGTATTAGTTTGTCTACAGGACAGTGTTGTCATTCTGAGGCCCATGCCATCTACAGGCCAGTGTTGTCATTCTGAGGACCATGCCATCTACAGGACAGTGTTGTCATTCTGAGGCCCATGCCATCTACAGGCCAGTGTTGTCATTCTGAGACCCATGCCATCTACAGGACAGTGTTGTCATTCTGAGGCCCATGCCATCTACAGGCCAGTGTTGTCATTCTGAGGACCATGCCATCTACAGGACAGTGTTGTCATTCTGAGGCCCATGCCATCTACAGGACAGTGTTGTCATTCTGAGGCCCATGCCATCTACAGGACAGTGTTGTCATTCTGAGTGTTGTCATGCCATCTACAGGACAGTGTTGTCATTCTGAGGCCCATGCCATCTACAGGACAGTGTTGTCATTCTGAGGACCATGCCATCTACAGGACAGTGTTGTCATTCTGAGGCCCATGCCATCTACAGGACAGTGTTGTCATTCTGGGGCCCATGCCATCTACAGGACAGTGTTGTCATTCTGAGGCCCATGCCATCTACAGGCCAGTGTTGTCATTCTGAGGCCCATGCCATCTACAGGCCAGTGTTGTCATTCTGAGGACCATGCCATCTACAGGCCAGTGTTGTCATTCTGAGGCCCATGCCATCTACAGGACAGTGTTGTCATTCTGAGGCCCATGCCATCTACAGGACAGTGTTGTCATTCTGAGGCCCATGCCATCTACAGGCCAGTGTTGTCATTCAGAGGCCCATGCCATCTACAGGCCAGTGTTGTCATTCTGAGGCCCATGCCATCTACAGGACAGTGTTGTCATTCTGAGGCCCATGCCATCTACAGGACAGTGTTGTCATTCTGAGGCCCATGCCATCTACAGGACAGTGTTGTCATTCTGAGGCCCATGCCATCTACAGGCCAGTGTTGTCATTCTGAGGCCCATGCCATCTACAGGACAGTGTTGTCATTCTGAGGACCATGCCATCTACAGGACAGTGTTGTCATTCTGAGGACCATGCCATCTACAGGACAGTGTTGTCATTCTGAGGCCCATGCCATCTACAGGCCAGTGTTGTCATTCTGAGGCCCATGTCATCTACAGGACAGTGTTGTCATTCTGAGGCCCATGCCATCTACAGGACAGTGTTGTCATTCTGAGGCCCATGCCATCTACAGGACAGTGTTGTCATTCTGAGGCCCATGCCATCTACAGGCCAGTGTTTTCATTCTGAGGCCCATGCCATCTACAGGCCAGTGTTGTCATTCTGAGGCCCATGCCATCTACAGGACAGTGTTGTCATTCTGAGGCCCATGCCATCTACAGGACAGTGTTGTCATTCTGAGGCCCATGCCATCTACAGGACAGTGTTGTCATTCTGAGGCCCATGCCATCTACAGGACAGTGTTGTCATTCTGAGGCCCATGCCATCTACAGGCCAGTGTTGTCATTCTGAGGCCCATGCCATCTACAGGCCAGTGTTGTCATTCTGAGGCCCATGCCATCTACAGGACAGTGTTGTCATTCTGAGGCCCATGCCATCTACAGGCCAGTGTTGTCATTCTGAGGCCCATGCCATCTACAGGCCAGTGTTGTCATTCTGAGGACCATGCCATCTACAGGACAGTGTTGTCATTCTGAGGCCCATGCCATCTACAGGCCAGTGTTGTCATTCTGAGGCCCATGCCATCTACAGGCCAGTGTTGTCATTCTGAGGTCCATGCCATCTACAGGACAGTGTTGTCATTCTGAGGCCCATGCCATCTACAGGCCAGTGTTGTCATTCTGAGGCCCATGCCATCTACAGGCCAGTGTTGTCATTCTGAGGCCCATGCCATCTACAGGCCAGTGTTGTCATTCTGAGGCCCATGCCATTGAAATACTGCCTGTTTAATACTAGACACGAAAAAAACATGACATGGCTTTCAGAATTTCATTCAATATTCAGCAGAATATACTACGGTGCTCGGGGGGGGGAGAGGAGGGGAGATTCCATTAAAACAAGTCTATAACATCTTGCATTTCTCAGTGTCTCTTGATCCATCTCTCTTTTTCCCCCTTCCCACTTTTTAGTCTCTCTCTGTCAACCCCTTCCCCCTCTCTCTCTCTCTCTCTATTCCTCTATTCCTCTCTCAACCCCCGCCCCACCCTATATCCCTCTCTTCTTAAGGGGTTCCTGATTGTGAGTTCAGGATTACAGGAAATGAATAGCCATCCGTTGGGATGGTCTCTCTCTCTTCAGTCTCCATCAGTTTAAATGAAGAGCCGAGGGACTGGGTGAGAGAAACAAAACACTTGGCTATTTTCACAGAACACTGCTTCTCGCTTAAAATGTCCTCATTCGCCCCAGCCCCCCTGTCCTATCTGATTTACACACAATGAGAACAAACTGCTTTTGGATGGATCCCCAAAGTGCACCATATTAGTGAATAGGATGCCATTTGGGAGGCATCCCAAATGCTGTAGAGGGCCAACTTGTGAGTTGAGTGAGCATCTTGAGTGAGCATCTTGAGGATTGTATAATCCATCAGATTGGAATGGGAATATAATCCTGACTACAGGACATGGCCTGCTTCCAAATAGATCCCTGATTCTGTCCAAACTAAAGCACTGAATCCCTCCTCTTTCTTCTCTATAGCATGCTGTCTAGACAACAAACTACATCCTCTTTCTTCTCTATAGCATGCTGTCCAGACAACAAACTACATCCTCTTTCTTCTCTATAGCATGCTGTCCAGACAACAAACTACATCCTCTTTCTTCTCTATAGCATGCTGTCCACACAACAAACTTCATCCTCTTTCTTCTCTATAGCATGCTGTCCACACAACAAACTACATCCTCTTCTCTATAGCATGCTGTCCAGACAACAAACTACATCCTCTTCTCTATAGCATGCTGTCCAGACAACAAACTTCATCCTCTTCTCTATAGCATGCTGTCCAGACAACAAACTACATCCTCTTCTCTATAGCATGCTGTCCAGACAACAAACTACATCCTCTTCTCTATAGCATGCTGTCCAGACAACAAACTTCATCCTCTTCTCTATAGCATGCTGTCCAGACAACAAACTACATCCTCTTCTCTATAGCATGCTGTCCACACAACAAACTACATCCTCTTTCTTCTCTATAGCATGCTGTCCATAAGGGTCCATATGTTACCCTGAAGGGGCTGGAGAGGCTGTTCAAAGCCCATACGGACCTCAATATAGCACACACACACACACACACACACACACACACACACACGCACGCACGTAGGCAGGCGCGCGCACACACACACACACACACAGTATGTCTTCCCCTGTCCTAGTCAGACCACACAGGTCTTACAACATAGCAGGCTAATATAAGGGCTGAAAACAGAACCGGAACATGACGAATGATGATGATGATGATGATGAGGGGGCTGAAGGGATGCTGCCGTCGTTGGTGACAGAGGAGTGTGATGGCTTTTGAAGTGACAGGCAAAGTATGTTGACCTCCCTGACCCTTCTCTGAGGGTCAAACCACTTTTTTAAAACCAGCAGGATCAGCCCTAGCCCCAATCCTCTCTCTCTAGGACAGGTCAAACACGATCGAGAGAGCGAGCGCGAGCAGCAGCGCGTCGCGAGAGAGCCAGCGAGAGAGCGAGAGAGATCGCTAATAGCAGCATTGATATATATATCCAGCGCGACAATTCGCGTCCCTCCCCCCACCCCCCCAACACCCCGCCCCCCCCCCCCCCCACCCATCCCCGCTCTCCTAAAACCACTAGCAGCTAAGGTAACATTCGGGAGGAGATGGGGGATATTTTGCTGCTGTGTCAAGCGCGTCTTTACATCTTGCAACACTCTGCCAACCACTACCCAAACTTGACCAAAGAAGAAGAGAAATCAAGGACTCCTGTGAATTACCCCAGGACCACCACGGGACTGTATTTGCTGTTAAAGGGGGAATACCTGGCAGTTATTTGTTATGTGTTTTTTGGCTCATGCTGATGAGGTGGTTTGCTTTCATGTTCAAATCAAAAAGTATTTCCCCCTTTTCTGATTTTCTCTATTTCTGCATATTTTTGGCACTGAATGTTATCTGATCTTTAACCAAAACCTAATATTAGATAAAGTGAACTCGAGTGAACAAATAACACTAAATGTTGATCCTTATTTCATGTATTTAATGCCCCTTTGTGAAAAAGTAATCGCCCCCAATAACTGGTTGTGCCACCTTTGCCTGCAATGACTGCAACCAAACAACTCCTGTAGCTGTTGATCAGTCTCTCACGTCACTGTGGAGGAATTGTGGCCCACTCTTCAAAGCAGAACTGCTTTAACTCAGCGACATTTGTGGGTTTTTCAAGCATCAACTGCTAGTTTCAGGTCCTGCTACAACGTCTCAATCGGGTTTAGGTCTGGCCTTTGACTAGGCCATTCCAAAACTTTGAAAGTGTCGCTTTTCAGTCATTCTGATGTAGACATGCTTGGTGTGTTTTGGATCATTGTCTTGGTGCATGACGCAGCTGGGCTTCAGCTTCAGATCACAGATGGATGGCCCGACATTCTCTGATACAGGACAATTCATGATTCCTTCAACGATGTCAAGTCGTCCAGGTCCTGAGGCAGCAAAGCATCTCCAAACCATCACACTACCACCACCACGCTTGACCGTTGTATGAGCTTCTTACTGTGTAATGCAGTGTTCAGTTTTTCGCCAGACATAACGGGACCCATGTTGTCCAAAATGTAAACTCAAATTTGCCAAAAAGCACCTGGAAGCACCTGGATGACTCCTGAATGACTCCAGGGTGACTCCTGAATGACTCAAAAAAGCAACTTATAGTGTGTGTGTGTGTGTGGATATATGACATAACATGATGATGGGTGTAACTCTCCTCTGCTCCTCTCATTCTCTCATTCTCTAATTAAAATACTACGAGAGAGAGGGACAGAGGGAGGAAATACTACTGCACGGGGAGAGAGGGAGGAAATACTACTGCACGGGGAGAGAGAGGGACAGAGGGAGGAAATACTACTGCACGGGGAGAGACAGGGACAGAGGGAGGAAATACTACTGCACGGTGAGAGACAGGGACAGAGGGAGGAAATACTACGCACGGGGAGAGAGGGAGGAAATACACTGCACGGGGAGAGAGAGGGACAGAGTGAGGAAATACTACTGCACGGGGAGAGACAGGGACAGAGGGAGGAAATACACTGCACGGTGAGAGAGAGAGACAGAGGGAGGAAACTACTACTGCACGGTGAGAGAGAGGGAAGGAAATACTACTGCACGGGGAGAGACAGGGACAGAGGGAGCGAAAATACTACTGCACTGGGGAGAGAGAGGGACAGAGGGAGGAAAGACTACCTGCACGGTGTGGAGACAGGGACAGAGGGAGGAAATACTACTGCACTGGGGAAAGAGATAGGACAGAGGGGAGGAGGAAATACTACTGCACTGGGGAGAGAGCGTGGACAGAGGGAGGAAATACTACTGCACGGGGAGAGAGAGGGACAGAGGGAGGAAATACTACTGCACGGGAGAGAGAGGGACAGAGGGAGGAAATACTACTGCACGGGAGAGAGAGGACAGAGGGAGGAAATACTACTGCACGGTGAGAGAGAGGGACAGAGGGAGGAAATACTACTGCACGGTGAGAGAGAGGGAGGAAATACTACTGCACGTGAGAGGAGAGACAGAGGGAGGAAATACTACTGCACGGGGAGAGACAGGGACAGAGGGAGGAAATACTACTGCACGGGGAGAGAGAGGGACAGAGGGAGGAAATACTACTGCACGGGGAGAGACAGGGACAGAGGGAGGAAATACTACTGCACGGTGAGAGAGAGGGAGGAAATACTACTGCACGGGGAGAGAGAGGGACAGAGGGAGGAAATACTACTGCACGGTGAGAGAGAGGGAGGAAATACTACTGCACGGGGAGAGAGAGGGACAGAGGGAGGAAATACTACTGCACGGGGAGAGACAGGGACAGAGGGAGGAAAATACTACTGCACGGTTGGAGAGAGGAGGGAGGAAATACTACTGCAGGTTGAGAGAGAGAGACAGAGGGAGGAAATACTACTGCACGGTGAGAGAGAGGGACAGAGGGAGGAAATACTACTGCACGGGGAGAGGGAGGAGGGACAGAGGAGGAAATACTATGCACGGGGAGAGAGAGGGACAGAGGAGGAAATACTACTGCACGGGGAAGAGACAGGGAACAGAGGGAGGAAATACTACTGCACGGTGAGAGAGAGGGGAACAGAGGGGGAGGAAATAACTACTGCACGGGGAGAGAGAGGGAGGAAATACTACTGCACGGTGAGAGAGAGAGGGACAGAGGGAGGTAAATACTACTGCACGGGGGAGAGAGAGAGAGGGAGGAAATACTACTGCACGGTGAGAGAGAGAGGGACAGAGGGAGGAAATACTACTGCACGGTGAGAGAGAGGGACAGAGGAGGAAATACTACTGCACGGGGAGAGGAGAGAGGGGGAGGAAAGGAAATACTACTGCACCCGGTGAGAGAGAGGGACAGAGGGAGGAAATACTACTGCACGGTGAGAGAGAGGGACAGAGGGAGGAAATACTACTGCACGGGGAGAGAGAGGGAGGAAATACTACTGCACGGTGAGAGAGAGGGACAGAGGGAGGAAATACTACTGCACGGGGAGAGAGAGGGACAGAGGGAGGAAATACTACTGCACGGTGAGAGAGAGGGAGGAAATACTACTGCACGGTGAGAGAGAGGGACAGAGGGAGGAAATACTACTGCACGGTGAGAGACAGGGACAGAGGGAGGAAATACTACTGCACGGGGAGAGACAGGGACAGAGGGAGGAAATACTACTGCACGGGGAGAGAGAGGGAGGAAATACTACTGCACGGTGAGAGAGAGGGAGGAAATACTACTGCACGGGGAGAGAGAGGGACAGAGGGAGGAAATACTACTGCACGGTGAGAGAGAGGGACAGAGGGAGGAAATACTACTGCACGGTGAGAGAGAGGGACAGAGGGAGGAAATACTACTGCACGGTGAGAGAGAGGGAGGAAATACTACTGCACGGTGAGAGAGAGGGACAGAGGGAGGAAATACTACTGCACGGTGAGAGAGAGGGACAGAGGGAGGAAATACTACTGCACGGTGAGAGAGAGAGACAGAGGGAGGAAATACTACTGCACGGTTGAGAGAGAGGGAGGAAATACTACTGCACGGTGAGAGAGAGACAGAGGGAGGAAATACTACTGCACGGGGAGAGAGAGGGACAGAGGGAGGAAATACTACTGCACGGGGAGAGAGAGGGACAGAGGGAGGAAATACTACTGCACGGTGAGAGAGAGGGGACCAGAGGGGAATGGAAATACTACTGCACGGTGAGAGAGAGGGACAGAGGGAGGAAATACTACTGCACGGTGAGAGACAGGACAGAGGGAGGAAATACTACTGCACGGTGAGAGACAGGGACAGAGGGAGGAAATACTACTGCACGGTGAGAGAGAGGGACAGAGGGAGGAAATACTACTGCACGGTGAGAGAGAGGGACAGAGGGAGGAAATACTACTGCACGGTGAGAGAGAGAGACAGAGGGAGGAAATACTACTGCACGGTGAGAGAGAGAGAGGAAATACTACTGCACGGTGAGAGAGAGGGACAGAGGGAGGAAATACTACTGCACGGGGAGAGACAGGGACAGAGGGAGGAAATACTACTGCACGGTGAGAGAGAGGGACAGAGGGAGGAAATACTACTGCACGGTGAGAGAGAGGGAGGAAATACTACTGCACGGTGAGAGAGAGGGACAGAGGGAGGAAATACTACTGCACGGGGGAGAGAGAGGGGACAGAGGGAGGAAATACTACTGCACGGTGAGAGAGAGAGGGACAGAGGGAGGAAATACTACTGCACGGTGAGAGAGAGAGACAGAGGGAGGAAATACTTACTGCACGGTGAGAGAGAGGGAGGAGGAATACTACTGCACGGTGAGAGAGAGAGACAGAGGGAGGAAATACTAACTGCACGGGGGAGAGGAGAGAGAGGGACCAGAGGAGGAAATACGTACTGCACGGGGAGAGAGAGGGGACGAGGGGAGGGAAAATACGTACTGCCAGGTGAGAGAGAGGGAGGAAATACTACTGCACGGTGAGAGAGAGGGACAGAGGAGGAAATACTACTGCACGGGAGAGACAGGGGACAGAGGGAGGGAAATACTACTGCACGGGGAGAGAGAGGGACAGAGGGAGGGAATACTACTGAACGGGAGAGAGAGAGGAGGAATACTACTGCACGGGGAGGAGAGGGAGGAATACTACTGCACGGTGAGAGAGAGGGACAGAGGGAGGAAATACTACTGCACGGTGAGAGAGAGAGACAGAGGGAGGAAATACTTACTGCACGTGGAGAGAGGGACAGAGGGAGGAAATACTACTGCACGGGGAGGAGAGAGGAGGAAATACTACTGCACGGGGAGAGAGAGGGACAGAGGGAGGAGGAAATACTACTGCACGGGGAGAGAGAGGGACAGAGGGAGGAAATACTACTGCACGGGTGAGAGAGAGGGAGGAAATACTACTGCACGGTGAGAGAGAGGGACATAGGGAGGAAAATACTACTGCACGGTGAGAGACAGGGACAGAGGGAGGAAAATACTACTGCACGGGGAGAGACAGGGACAGAGGGAGGAAATACTACTGCACGGTTGAGAGAGAGGGACAGAGGGAGGAAATACTACTGCACGGTGGGAGAGACAGGGACAGAGGAGGAATACTACTGCACGTGAGAGGACAGGGACAGAGGGAGGAAATAACTACTGCACGGTGAGAGAGAGGGACAGAGGGAGGAAATACTACTGCACGGGGAGAGAGAGGGAGGAAATACTACTGCACGGTGAGAGAGAGAGACAGAGGGAGTAAATACTACTGCACTGGGAGGAGAGAGAGAGACAGAGGAGGAATACTACTGCACGGTGAGAGAGAGGGAGGAAATACTACTGCACGGTGAGAGAGAGAGACAGAGGGAGGAAATACTACTGCACGGTGGAGAGAGAGGAAGGAAATACTACTGCACGGGGAGAGAAACAGGGACAGAGGGAGGAAATACTACTGCACGGGGAGAGAGGGACAGAGGGAGGAAATACTACTGCACGGTGAGAGACAGGGACAGAGGGAGGAAATACTACTGCACGGGGAGAGAGAGGGACAGAGGGAGGAAATACTACTGCACGGTGAGAGAGAGGGACAGAGGGAGGAAATACTACTGCACGGGGAGAGAGAGGGAGGAAATACTACTGCACGGTGAGAGAGAGAGACAGAGGGAGGAAATACTACTGCACGGGGAGAGAGAGAGACAGAGGGAGGAAATACTACTGCACGGTGAGAGAGAGAGAGACAGAGGGAAGGAAGAAATACTACTGCACGGTGAGAGAGAGGGACAGAGGGAGGAAATACTACTGCACGGGGAGAGAGAGAGACAGAGGGAGGAAATACTACTGCACGGTGAGAGAGAGGGACAAGGGAGGAAATACTACTGCACGAAGACAGGGCAGAGGGAGGAATACTACTGCACGGGGAGAGAGAGGGACAGAGGGAGGAAATACTACTGCACGGGGAGAGAGAGGGACAAGCAGGGGAGGAAATGCCGGGGAGAGAGAGGGACAGAGGGAGGAAATGTACTACTGCACGGTGAGAGAGAGGAGAGAGGGAGGAAATACTACTGCACGGTGAGAGAAGAGGGAGGAAATACTACTGCACGGAGAGAGAGAGGGAGGAAAAATACTACTGCACGGTGAGAGAGAGGGAGGGGAATTACTACTGCACGGTGAGAGAGAGGGAGGAATACTACTGCACGGGGGAGAGAGGGACAGGGAGAATACTACTGCACGGGAGAGAGAGGGACAGAGGGAGGAAATACTACTGCACGTGTGAGAGAGGGGAGGAAATACTACTGCACGGGGAGAGAGAGGGACAGAGGGAGGAAATACTACTGCACGGTGAGAGAGAGGGAGGAAATACTACTGCACGGTGAGAGAGAGGGACAGAGGGAGGAAATACTACTGCACGGGGAGAGAGAGGGACAGAGGGAGGAAATACTACTGCACGGTGAGAGAGAGGGACAGAGGGAGGAAATACTACTGCACGGTGAGAGAGAGAGACAGAGGGAGGAAATACTACTGCACGGGGAGAGACAGGGACAGAGAGAGGAAATACTACTGCACGGGGAGAGACAGGGACAGAGGGAGGAAATACTACTGCACGGGGAGAGAGAGGGACAGAGGGAGGAAAAGTTGGAGAGAGAGACTATTACATAACTATTGAATCTGATGCAACATGGAGGGTCAAACATAGGGAGAGAGAGAAAAAGAGAGCGAGAGCGACAGAGAGACAGAGAGAGAGTGACAGAGAGAGACAGAGAGCGACAGAGAGAGAGAGAGAGAGAGAGAGAGAGAGAGAGAGAGAGAGAGACAGAGAATATGCAGAGAAATAAGGATAAACTGTCATAAGGATCATGAAGAGGAAACCACAGCCATGTGCTCCAATCTGATTACACAAAACAATGGACTGATTTGTGGGATGTCCTCTGTTGCTCTCGACCACCATTGTTGATTTAATAGCATCATGACAGTCCTCCTCTATGCCAGCTCTTAAGCGTGGTGATAAATCAAGCCTAAAGCGCCTCTCCAACCTCACAATCATATTCTCTTGTTTTTCTGTTCAGCATTGCAATTAGGTTATGAGGATCTAGAGACCTACATTTACCCTTTAGTCATTTAGCAGACGCTGTTACCCAGAGCCACTTACAATAGTGAGTGCATACTGTGCACTTTTTCATACTGATCCCCCAGTGGGAATCGAACCCACAGCCCTGGCGTCGCAAGCGCCATGCTCTACCAACTGAGCCACACCTACAGTATCATAATATCACAGATGTCAACAAGATAGTTTACTCTGTGCATGGCAGCGTTCAGTTGGGTGGCTGGGTGAGGCTGGAGGTGTTGTGCTGACACCAGTGATTCCTCTCCAGCCGTGCCCAAAACCAGATGCCTTCCCTGGGTAGCTGTTGTAGCGTTGGTGGCATGGAGCCTGCTGCTGGATGCCTGGCTGGCACATTGGAATATCCAGCATGGTGCTGTTGTGTTTTCAGATACGCTACGTCACCCCTACCCAGCTGTTCTTGTTACTCTGTCTCTCTCTCTCTCAATTCAATTTCAATTTTCAATTTAAGGGCTTTATTGGCATGGGAAACGCGTGTTAACATTGCCAAAGCAAGTGAAGTAGATAGTAAACAAAAGTGAAATAAACAATAAATATTAACAGTAAACATTACACTCAGAAGTTTCAAAAAATGTCATATTATGTATATATACAGTGTTGTAACAATGTGCTCTCTCTCTCTCTCTCTCTCTCTCTCTCTCTCTCTCTCTCTCTCTCTCTCTCTCTCTCTCTCCCCCGCTCTCCCTCTCTCCCCCCCCCCCCCATCAGCTCTCCTAAAACCCTAACAGCTAAGGTACATTGGAGGAGATGGAGGATATTTTGCTGCTGTGTCAAGGCTGTTTACATCAGCAACACTCTGCAACAATACCAAACTTGACAAAGAAGAATACATAAGAGAATCCTGTGGAATTACCCAGACCACCACGGGACTGTATTTGCAGTTAAAGGGGGAGAGGCCCTAGAAGTGAAACTGAGAAACCACACAGTCCTTCTCCCATGTGACTGGTTGTGAGTGTAGGTAACTAGTGTGAACGGAAAGGCCCTAGAAGTGAAGCTGAGAAACCACACAGTGCTTCTCCTATGTGACTGGTTGTGAGTGTAGGTAACTAGTGTGAACGGAAAGGCCCTAGAAGTGAAGCTGAGAAAACACACAGTGCTTCTCCCAGGTGACTGGTTGATGCCTCCTCTGTGTCTCTGTCATTACTTCTGTACATAGAGAATGGAGGAGTAAACTCTGTAGGTCCTCAAATCTGTTACTGCTAAAATACATTTCCTCTGTTGTTTTTAGGAAAACTGCTTGGTGGCAGTGTGCCAGGTCCTCAGGTGTAGGTCTTAGCACGGGCTAGCTCTCTCTCTCTCTCTCTCTCTCTCTCTCTCTCTCTCTCTCTCTCTCTCTCTCTCTCTCTCTCTCTCTCTCTCTCTCTCTCTCTCTCTCTCTCTCTCTCTCTCTCTCTCTCTCTCTCTCTCTCTCTCTCTCTCTCTCTCTCTCTCTCTCTCTCTCTCTCTCTCTCTTCAATTTAAGGGCTTTATTGGCATGGGAAACGTGTGTTAACGTTGCCAAAGCAAGTGAAGTAGATAGTAAACAAAAGTGAAATAAACAATAAATATTAACAGTAAACATTACACTCAGAAGTTTCCAAAAGAAAAAGACATTTCAAATGTCATATTATGTATATATACAGTGTTGTAACAATGTGCAAATAGTTAAAGTACAAATGGGAAAATAAATGAACATAAATATGGGTTGTATTTACAATGGTGTTTGTTCTTCACTGGTTGCCCTTTTCTTGTGCAACAGGTCACTAATCTTGCTGCTGTGATGGCACACTGTGGTATTTCACCCAGTAGATAAGGGAGTTGATCAAAAGTTTGCTCTGTTTTTGATGTTAATTCTTTCCAATGTGTCAAGTAATTCTCTTTTTGTTTTCTCATGAGTTGGTTGGGTCTAATTGTGTTGCTGTCCTGGGGCTCTGTGGAGTCTGTTTGTGTTTGTGAACAGAGCCCCAGGACCAGCTTACTTAGGGGACTCTTCTCCAAGTTCATCTCTCTGTAGGTGATGGCTTTGTTATGGAAGGTTTGGGAATCGCTTCCTTTTAAGTGGTTACAGATTTTAACGGCTCTTTTGTGGATTTTGATAATTAGCGGTTATCTGCCTAATTCTGCTCTGCATGCATTATTTGGTGTTTTTCGTTGTACACTAAGGATATTTTTGCAGAATTCTGCATGCAATTTTAACCACACACTTGTTGTTTGTGTACATGGATTTTATAATGTCGTATGTTTTTCCCCCAACACCACTTTCCATCAATTTGTGTAGCAGACCCTCATGCCAAATTGAGTCAAAGGCTTTTTTGAAATCAACAAAGCATGAGAAGACTTTGCCTTTGTTTTGGTTTGTTTGTTTGTCAGTTAGGGTGTGCAGGGTGAATACGTGGTCTGTTGTACGGTAATTTGGTAAAAAGCCAATTTGACATTTGCTCAGTACATTGTTTTCACTGAGGAAATGAACTAGTCTGCTGTTAATGATAATGCAGAGGATTTTCCCAAGGTTGCTGTTGACGCATACCCCACGGTAGTTATTGGGGTCAAATTTGTCTCCACTTTTGTGGATTGGGGTGATCAGTCCTTGGTTCCAAATATTGGGGAAGATGCCAGAGCTGAGGATGATGTTAAAGAGTTTAAGTATAGCCAATTGGAATTTGTGGTCTGTATATTTTATCATTTCATTGAGGATACCATCAACACCACAGGCCTTTTTGGGTTGGAAGGTTTGTATTTTGTCCTGTAGTTCATTCAATGTAATTGGAGAATCCAGTGGGTTCTGGTAGTCTTTAATAGTTGATTATAAGATTTGCATTTGATCATGTATATTTTTTTGCTGTTTGTTCTTTGTTATAGGGCCAAAAATATTGGAGAAGTGGTTTACCCATACATCTCCGTTTTGGATAGATAGCTATTTGTGTTGTTGTTTGAGCTGATTTCTGACATGCTGTTCCTTCTTTTTCCGTAGTGTATTTCTGTATTATTTTAGTGATTCACCATAGTGAAGGTGTAGGCTCAGGTTATCTGGGTCTCTATGTTTTTGGTTGGATAGGTTTCTCAATTTCTTTCTTAGGTTGTTGCATTCTTCATCAAACCATTTGTCACTGTTGTTACTTTTCTTCGGTTTTCTGTTAGAGATTTTTAGATTTGATAGGGAAGCTGAGAGGTCAAATATACTGCTTAGGTTTTCTACTGCCAAGTTTACACCTTCACTTTTACAGTGGAACGTTTTGTCCAGGAAGTTGTCTAAAGGGGATTGAATTGGTTGTTGCCTAATAGTTTTTTGGTAGGTTTCCACACTTCTTTCCTTCCATCTATAGCATTTCTTAATATTATTCAGTTCCTTTGGCTATGATGCCTCATGATTGAGTATTGCTCTGTTCAAATAGACTGTGATTTTGCTGTGATCTGATAGGGGTGTCAGTGGGATGACTGTGAACACTCTGAGAGACTCTGGGTTGAGGTCAGTGATAAAGTAGTCTACAGTACTACTGCCAAGAGATGAGCTATAGGTGTACCTACCATAGGAGTCCCCTCGAAGCCTACCATTGACTATGTACATACCCAGCGTGTGACAGAGCTGCAGGAGTTGTGACCCGTTTTTGTTGGTTATGTTGTCATAGTTGTGTCTAGGGGGGCATATGGGGGAGGGAATGCTGTCACCTCCAGGTAGGCGTTTGTCCCCCTGTGTGCTGAGGGTGTCTGGTTCTTGTCCAGTTCTGGCATTTAGGTCGCCACAGACTAGTACATGTCCCTGGGTCTGGAAATAATTGATTTCCCCCTCCAGGATGGAGAAGCTGTCTTCATTAAAGTATGGGGATTCTAGTGGGTGGGGGGGGGGGGGGAGATATAGGTAGCACACAGGAGGACATTTTTCTCTGTTGAGATAATTTCCTTTTGAATTTCGAGCCAATTATAAAATGTTCCTGTTTTGATTAATTTAATAGAGTGAGTTAGGTCTGCTCTATACCAAATTAGCATACCCCCTGAGTCCCTTCCCTGTTTCACACCTGGTAGTTTGGTGGATGGGACTACCAGCTCTCTGTAACCTAGAGGGCAACCAGTGGGTCCGTCTCCTCTATACCATGTTTCTTGTTGGATGACAATGTCTGTATTTCCGATTTCTTTGGTGAAGTCCATGTTCCTGCTCTTTAGGCCAAAGGCAGATGATCTCAGGCCTTGGATATTCCAGGATGAAATAGTGAAGGCTTTGGGTTCCATAAAGGGCTCTCTCTCTCTCTCTCTCTCTCTCTCTCTCTCTCTCTCTCTCTCTCTCTCTCTCTCCTTCTTCCTATCTGTTCCTCTCTGTAGCGCTGACTGTTCACGTCCCAGGTCTGCCAAGTCAGGTTCATCTGCCTCCCTCCATCCTTTAATGCTAGAGATTTATAACAATAACATCCTGTAGATCTGGGGACCTGAAACAGCTCGATGCAGCCTCTGGCCCCATGCAGGTCGGGGAGGAGAAAGGAGGAGTATGCAGTGTTTTGACAGTTGCAGCATTGTTTCCAGCGCTGCAGTTTATCTCTGTGGTAGTCTTCATGTTTCTGTTACATCCACCTGCTCTGAATCACAGTCTTAATGTACAGGAGCACATCCACTCATAACAACCGGCAGCAGAGACGCAGAGGAGACGCAGCAGAGACGCAGAGGAGACGCAGCAGAGACGCAGCAGAGACACAGAGGAGACGCAGCAGAGACGCAGAGGAGACGCAGCAGAGACGCAGAGGAGACGCAGCAGAGACGCAGAGGCAGACGCAGCAGAGACGCAGCAGAGACGCAGAGGAGACGCAGCAGAGCCGCAGAGGAGACGCAGCCAGAGACGCAGGGGACGCAGCAGAGACGCAGAGCAGAGAGACGCAGAGGCCAGACCGCAGCCAGAGACGCAGAGGCGACGCAGGGCAGAGACGCAGGGAGACGCAGCAGAAGATGCGCAGCAGAGACCGCAGCAGAGACCGCAAAGGAGACGCACAGAAGAGACGCAGAGGAGACGCAGCAGAGGACGCAGAAGAGACGAGAGGAGAAGCAGAGGAGACGCCAGAGAGAAGCAGAGGAGACGCCAAGCGCAGCAGAGGAGACGCAGAGGAGACGCAGAGAGAGCGCAGAGGAGCAGCAGGACGCAGCCAGAGACGCAGAGGAGACGCAGCAGAGGACGCAGAGGAGACGCCGCCAGAGAGCCGCAGAGAGCAGAGAGACGAAGAAGAGACCGCAGCAGAGGACGCAGAGGGAGAGCAGCAGGCGCAGAGGAGACGCATCAGAGCCCAGGAGCAGCAGAGACGCAAAGAGAAGAGAGAGCAGAGGAGACACAGCAGAGAAGCAGAGGAGGACGCAGAGGGACGACGCAGAGGAGACGCAGAGGAGAGCAGAGGAGACGCAGAGGAGACGCAGAGAGACGCAGAGGAGACGCATGCAGAGGAACGCAGAGGAGACGCAGAGGAGAGCAAGCGGGAGACGCAGAGAGACACAATAGAGACGCAGCAAGAGAACCAGCAGAGAGCCGCAGCAGAGACGCAGAGGAGACGCAGCAGAGACGCAGAGGAGACGCAGCAGAGACACAGAGAGACGCAGCAGAGACGCAGCAGAGACGCAGAGAGACGCAGCGAGACGCAGCAGGCGACAGAGCAGAGACACAGAGGAGACGCAGCAGAGCGCCGTGAGGGAAAAAAGCCCTTGCTTTGTCTAAGAAAAGTGAGGAGAGGGGAAAACCCAACTTTGAATATAATCTACAACTGTTATATGTGGACTAAGGAATTATAAAACATCCATATACACTGAGTGTACAAAACATTAGGAACACTTCCATTAGTTCCACCCCCTTTTGTCCTCAGAACAGCCTCAAATCGTCGGGACATGGACTCTACAAAATGTCAAAAGCGTTCCACAGGGATGCTGGCCCATGTTGACTCCAATTCTTCCCACAGTTGTGTCAAGTTGGCTGGATGTCCTTTGGGTGGTGGACCATTCTTGATACACACGGGAAACTGTTGAGAGTGAAAAACTCAGCAGCGTTGCAGTTCTTGACACACTCAAACCGGTGCGCCTGGCACCTACTACCATAACCCGTTCAAAGGCACTTAAATCACTTGTCTTGCCCATTCACCCTCTGAATAGCACATATACACAATCTCAATTCTCAAGGATTAAAAATCCTTCTTTAACCTGTCTCCTCCCCTTCATCTACACTGATTGAAGGGAATTTAATCAATAAGGGATCATAGCTTTCACCTGCTCAGTCTGTCATGGATAATGTTTTGTACACTCAGTGTATATCGTTGAAACACAATCTTCCAAAAGGCTGTAACCTCAGCAGTGGTGATTGCTTGTAGAAGCCTGTGGCTGTGCAACGACATAGTCTTGTTTTGTTCATTTAGGAGACAAGACGCTCATATGTCCCGAGCCCTTATCCCAGTCAAGACACATCTATTTTACAGGAACAAAACAAGATGTAATGTAACAATGAAATAGAACAGAATATTTGTCCAAATGAAAAACATCGCCAGTGCGAAGTGATGCGCATCTTGTGACTGGTACAGTTACATTCAAAGAGGGATCATTTGGAACGGGGCTCAATTTGGCCAGTTGAAAGAAAATAATGTCAGGGTTACAAACCAAAATCTGTCTTCTTTTTGATAAACAGACGTTCAATTTAGTTTATACTGTCAGTTCTTTGGATTTTTCTAAATGGATTAACAATTCCCTCCCTGTGTTTTGCTGCTTTCCATGTTATCTGTTGTCTGTAGCTGGTTCGGTGGAAACACTGTTTTTGCATATTTTCAGTGTGGAACCTGTCTATGTTAAGGGGGGTTTATAGCCGCGGCTAACTAACCTGTCTATGTTAAGGTGGGTTTATAGCCGAGGCTAACTAACCTGTCTATGTTAAGGGGGGTTTATAGCCGCGGCTAACTACCTGTCTATGGTTAAGGGGGGTTTATAGCCGAGGCTAACTAACCTGTCTATGTTAGGGGGGTTTATAGCCGAGGCTAACTAACCTGTCTATGTTAAGGGGGTTTATAGCCGAGGCTAACTAACCTGTCTATGTTAAGGGGGGTTTATAGCCGAGGCTAACTAACCTGTCTATGTTAAGGGGGGTTTATAGCCGAGGCTAACTAACCTGTCTATGTTAAGGGGGGTTTATAGCCGAGGCTAACTAACCTGTCTATGTTAAGGGGGGTTTATAGCCGAGGCTAACTAACCTGTCTATGTTAAGGGGGGTTTATAGCCGAGGCTAACTAACCTGTCTATGTTAAGGGGGGTTTATAGCCGAGGCTAACTAACCTGTCTATGTTAAGGGGGGTTTATAGCCGAGGGCTAACTAACCTGTCTATGTTTAAGGGGGTTTATAGCCGAGGCTAACTAACCTGTTATGTTAAGGGGGGGTTTAGCCGAAGGCGAAATAACTGTCTATGTCTAAGGGGGGTTTATTAAGCCGAGGCGCTAACTAACCTGTCTATGTTAAGTGGGGGTGTATAGCCGAGGCTAACTAACGTCTATGTTTTAAGGGGGGTTTATAGCCGAGGCTAACTACCCCTGTCTATGTTTAGGGGGGTTGGTTTATAGGCCGAGTAACTAACCTGTCTATGTTAAGGGGGGTTTTAGCCGAGGCTAAATAACCTGTCTATGTAAGGGGGTTGTAATAGCCGAGGCTCTAACTAACCTGTCTATGTTAAGGGGGGGGTTATAGCCGGGCTAACTACCTGGTCTATGTTAAGGGGGTTTATAGCGAGGGGCTAATTCAAATGGCACTAGCAGTTCGCAAAGTAGCTTAGTGGAACATAGACGGGACGTTAATTATTCAAAACTGCAGATCGTTGTTAGAACGGATCTTCCTACTCAATCAACCCACCCAAAAGCCATTAGAATTTGTGATAAAACTGTCGTCATTTGGCAAGGAATGTAGCTTGTGTATCCCATCAGTTAGATCCATTTGTACAGGCATTTATTTCTGTAGGCCTAACGGGAGCTTGGGTGAGCACTCAGCAGGCGTGTGTAGAGGGAGCGGTCGGAAAGAGACACAGAGGGGAAAGGGAATTTAGGGGGAAGAACTGTGTGACGCTTGGCATGGTTTCCTTTTTGTTGTGCCCCGCAAATGCACATGCACAAATGGAACACTAGAGTCAAAGCACATTAACGTCGTCTTCAAGACAACATTTCACTTACCCGTTCGGGTAGCCACAAAGCACATTCCAACAAATAGTTTTACAGTATTAAAAACAAAACCAATGATCTCTGGTTAATGATCGAGCTTTGACGTCTGTTCGAGTACTCAACTACATTTTACATTTGAGTCATTTAGCAGACGCTCTTATCAAGAGAGACTTACTATTAGTGAGTGCATAAATTTTACATACTGTCCCCCTGTGGGAATCGAACCCACAACCACTTGCATTGCAAGCACCATCCTCTACCAACTGACCTACAGGAGGGCCAATTACTCATGCCGATCTCTAACACACACGCGAACGCACACACACACACAGGTTCTCATTTACAACTGCGACCTGGCCAAGATAAAGCAAAGCAGTGCGATTAAAAACAACAACACAGAGTTACATATGGGGTAAAACACAACGTACAGTCAATAACACAATAGAACATCTATATACAGTGTGTGCAAATGTAGCAAGTTATGGAGGTAAGGCAATAAATAGGCTATAGTGCAAAATATAATTACAATTAGTATTAACACTGGAATGATAGAGATGATGTGCAAATAGAGATACTGGGGTGCAAATGAGCAAAATAAATAACAATATGGGGATGAGGTAGTTGGGTGGGCTAATTTCAGATGGGCTGTGTACAGGTGCAGTGATCGGTAAGGTGCTCGGACAACTGATGCTTAAAGTTAAGGCATTCATTCTGACTGCTTAAGGCAAGGGTTAAGGTTTGGGATTAAAGGGTTAAAACATATTTTTGCCTAGCACTGGGATTGAACCTGCGATCCTCAGAGCCGGAGCGTGATCATTTCCTCATCATCTCCCAGATGTCTTCTTTCCAAATATACCAAGTTTTTGCATGTCAGAATCATGTAGTTACACATGAATAACAATTGCTTTTGGGTCTGTCTATTTAGGCGGAAATCTACATTCTGCCATTACATTTAAGAGGTTAAACCCTTCCTCTATCCCCATCTCCCTACTAGATGGTAATGGTTACTCACGTTGCCCCTAGTGGACGGTATTGAAGGCATCTCCCTACTAGATGGTAATGGTTACTCACGTTGCCCCTAGTGGACAGTATTGAAGGCATCTCCCTACTAGATGGTAATAGGTGCTCACGTTGCCCCTAGTGGACGGTATTGAAGGCATCTCCCTACTAGATGGTAATGGTTACTCACGTTGCCCCTAGTGGACGGTATTGAAGGCATCTCCCTACTAGATGGTAATGGTTACTCACGATGCCCCTAGTGGACGGTATTGAAGACATCTCCCTACTAATGGTAATAGGTGCTCACCGTTGCCCCTAGTGGACGTATTGAAGGCATCTCGCTACTAGATGTAATAGTGTGCTCACGTTGCCCCTATTGGACGGTATTGAAAGGCATCTCCCTAATAGATGGTAATGGTTGCTCCGTTGCCCCTAGTGGACAGTATTGAAGACATCTCCCTACTAGATGTAATGGTTACTCACGTTGCCCCTAGTGGACAGTATTGAAGACATCTCCCTACTAGATGGTAATAGGTGCTCACGTTGCCCCTATGGACGGTATTGAAGGCATCTCCCTACTAGATGGTAATAGGTGCTCACTTGCCCCTAGTGGACGGTAATTGAAGGCATCTCCCTACTAGATGGTAATAGGTGCTCACGTTGCCCCTAGTGGACAGTATTGAAGGCATCTCCCTACTAGATGGTAATGGTTACTCACGTTGCCCCTAGTGGACGGTATTGAAGGCATCTCCCTACTAGATGGTAATAGGTGCTCACGTTGCCCCTAGTGGACGGTATTGAAGGCATCTCCCTACTAGATGGTAATACGTGCTCACGATGCCCCATAGTGGACGGTATTGAAGGCATCTCCCTACTAGATGGTAATGGTTACTCACGTTGCCCCTAGTGGACGGTTATGAAGGCATCTCCCTACTAGATGGTAATAGGTGCTCACGTTGCCCCTAGTGGACGGTATTGAAGGCATCTCCCTACTAGATGGTAATAGGTGCTCACGTTTGCCCCTAGTGGACGGTATTGAAGGCATCTCCCTACTAGATGGTAATAGGTGCTCACGTTGCCCCTAGACTAACGCTGAAGTCGATCTGGTGTGACTGGTTGCTTAAGAGACAGCAGCCCTCATAGCCGGCAGTCCCAAATCGCTCATTACCCATCCCCCCTTGCTGCTAACCCTTTGTTCATGCAGATTTGTAAGTTGGAAGGAATATGGTGGAAGCTCCACCACTACACTGCTTATACTAGGAATGGGCATTTGAAATGATTTTAGTATTCAAATTATATCATGACCTTTTTTGGGATATCCGAATTCTTACAAAATAAAAAATATATGTATTATTTTTTGTTGTTATTGACTCTTGACCAATCAGAATGACGCAAATGAACATGGCAGAGGTAAACAGCGGAAACGCTGCTTTTCTCCCATAGTTTGGATAACAACAGCAAAAGAGAAATAAAGATTTTCGCCCCATGATAGATCTGATTCTGTTAACCAAAAAAAAAAAATCTGTTGAGTGTTTTGCATTGATCTGTGTCTGGTACTGTGGAAACTCTGTTAGGTGAGTGTCTGTAATTGCCAGTTGAAGTGGGGGAAATAGCATAGCGATGTCGGCAGCCTGGGAAGCTAAACGTCCAGCAGTAGTGCAGCGGAAGCTAAAAGCACCGTTACAAAAAACACAATCAAAATTGTATTGTTTCGTTCAATTAAGAATTTCAAATGTCATGGTATGTCCTTGTAGGTCAAAAATGTCATAAAGGTAATTTAATTTAATTTAGACGAAGCTTTTTTCATTGTTAAAATAGGCCAACAACAAAATTATTCTCAAAAAATTAACACTCACTCAAGTAGTCGAATACCAACGTACCTTCGGATATCCGTATGTTTGATTAACCGTGTCCATGCCTAGCTTATAACCATAGACACTACAGATCTGCATAAATGTGTTAGGACCAAGGGGGAGGGGTCTACAGATCTGCATAAATGGGTTAGGACCAAGGGGGAGGGGTCTACAGATCTGCATAGATGGGTTAGGACCAAGGGGGAGGAGTCTACAGATCTGCATAGATGGGTTAGGACCAAGGGGGAGGGGTCTACAGATCTGCATAGATGGGTTAGGACCAAGGGGGAGGGGTCTACAGATCTGCATAGATGGGTTAGGACCAAGGGGGAGGGGTCTACAGATCTGCATAGATGGGTTAGGACCAAGGGGGAGGGGTCTACAGATCTGCATAGATGGGTTAGGACCAAGGGGGGAGGGGTCTACAGATCTGCATAGATGGGTTAGGACGAAGGGGGAGGGGTCTACAGATCTGCATAGATGGGTTAGGACCATGGGGGAGGGGTCTACAGATGGGTTAGGACCAAGGGGGAGGGGTCTACAGATCTGCTTAGATGGGTTAGTACCAAGGGGGAGGGGAAGGGAGCGATTATCCTACTGTGTTAATGAAGTCACTCCAGCATAATCTCCCAGTATTACATAATACACACACACACACGTGCACGTGCACAGCCAGAATGAAAGTGTATTAGGCTAAAAAGAGCTAAGCTCCTTTAGGGATGAATAGAGTCTGGGCTAGGCTAGTAGTGTGTGTGTGTGTGTGTGTGTGTGTGTGTGTGTGTGTGTGTGTGTGTGTGTGTGTGTGTGTGTGTGTGTGTGTGTGTTGTGATGTCACGAGAGGCTGTGTCCTGGAGGGACGTTACATCCCCCTGAGGTGGCTGCAAACCCAGACAGCTATGGCTCCATCTGCTGGTATGGTCGGGAACTCCACCCCTCTATGGCCAATCTTCCCACGCAGCTGAAACAAATCAGGAGCTGATGAGCTGAAGGTTTTGGGAAGGGAAGAGACACACTGAGGGGTGTGTGGGGGGTGAAGAAACACAGTCTCCAACCTGGGCTCTCTGGAGGACAAGAGTGCTGCACGTCCACTTCCAGGAGGAATATAAGGATTTGGAGACACTTACCTTTGGGAAATACTCACCTGTGGATATATGCACCTGTGGAAATACGTGAGAGACATTTGGAAGGACTTTTTGCTGGGTTGGCCACTAGCTGCAACGTGGACTACAGTAAGGCTGGGGAAAAGTTATCTGAGCGAGTGAGAATTATGATTTTGGATGTGGAAGAGACATCCCTGAACTGTTAACCCTTAAAGAGCCACAAGAGAACAGACTTTTGTTATATTTTCGTTAATTTCCCAAGACCTATAATAAAATCCTTGGTTTGTTTGAACCTTGTCTCCTTGCACTACTTGAGCAAACCCGCTGAAAGCTGTGTAGCCTCTCGTGACGTCACAGATGGTGGAGAATGCGGGCACTCAAGCGTTAATAGTGCATGTCAGAGGAGGATACCGAAGGTTTGATCACCCAGTTTTCCAAGTTGGCCGTAGGCTCCCCGCCGACTGAAATGGAGGACATATTGAAAGCCCTTGTTGCTGGCCAGCAAGCCCAGATGCAAGCAAACGTGGCTCTCTTGGAGGAGCAAAAGAAAGCCAACCTTCTGAAGGCAGAGGAATTGCAGTTGCAGAGACAGAGGGTTGTCCAAAATACCCGCCCAATAAAGGCAAGTGACTTTATATCTAAGATGGGAGCTACCGATGACATTGAGGCATACCTGCATGCATTTGAGGCCACGGCCACTAGGGAAGCCTGGCCCAAGCAACAGTGGGTTGGTCTGTTAGCCCCCTTTCTAACCGGGGAATCGCTGAATGCTGTCCGGGACCTGGGCCCTGACCAGGTTACTGACTATGATGCCCTGAAGGCTGAGATCCTCAGCAGATATGGACTCACAAAGTTTGGTATGGCCCAGCGCTTTCACAGCTGGACCTTCCAACCAGACCAACCTCCTCGGGCGCAGATGCATGAACTTGTCCGAATCGCAAGGAAATGGCTGGATCCGCAGAGGAATACAGCAGCGGCGGTGGTGGAGGCCGTTGTGGTGGATCGTTACCTACGCGCCCTGCCTTATGAGGCAAAACGGTTCATCAGTCAACAGGCCTTGACCACGGCTGATCTGACCGTGGAAGCTGTGGAAAAGTACCAGGCCACAGCGGAGATGCTGAATGCTTCCCGAAAAGACCCCAGGAGTGCGGCCCCACCACAAATGGGAAGAACCCGTCCAAAGGACCCCAAGGTCTCGAACCCAGCCACGTCAGGACTTATCCCGGCTCCAGGGGGAGCCAGAAACCAGGCGGGTCCAAGAAGAGTACACCAGGAGGGGGAAACTCGACAGTGTTACCGGTGTGGGGAGATGGGACATATCTCCTGGCAGTGTGGGAAACCAGCCGATGAACCTATGCCCACTGCGGAGTCCTCCAGCTCAGCACCCACACCCCGTTTTGCCTCGCTCTTGGGAGTCGTAGATGGCGGCCCAGATCGACCCCCCACCTGCCCGGTAACTGTGAATCACCATGATGTGGAGGCCTTACTGGATTCTGGTAGCCGGGCCACCCTGGTGCGTAAGGATTTGGTGGGCCCAACGTGTCTGACCCCGGGGAAAGTCCTCCCAGTTTCCTGTGTCCATGGGGACACCAGAGAATACCCCATTACTGAACTTACAATAACCAGCACACGGGGAACCATACACACGACGGCGGGGGTGGTTGATTCCCTCCCCGTCCCTGTCCTAATTGGACGAGACTGCCCAGCCTTTTACCCACTCTGGAGAGAGTCTCAGGAGAGGATAACCCGAGTACCTTGGAAACGGAGAGGCAAGACTCATCCTGGGAAGGCTCCGGTGCAATCCTCCGAGTTACTCACTCCCGCCCGGGCTCTGATAGGGATGGCAGGTGCCCAGACCGACACCGAGACTGGTCCGGATACGGGAGAAGAGAACGCAGCCCAGGAAAGTGCTCCGTTCTCCAGTGAAGAAGACGTCCCAGGCACCCAAGAGCTTCCCCCTCTCACAGGCCAGTATGGTACGGCTCAATTACAAGATCCTACTCTTGCAAATGCCTTAAGAAATGTGCAGGTATTAGAAGGTGTAGTGTTAGGTGATAAGACAAACCCTACTTACCCCCATTTCGCAGTAAACCGGGGGTTAGTATATCAGATAGTCAAGAAAAATGATGAAGTGCATGAACAGCTCCTCGTGCCACAGCCCTATCGGGCCACAGTACTCAACCTAGCCCACACACACCCGCTAGGGGCCCACTTGGGGGTAGAGAAGACTAAGGAAAGAATCATGCAACGTTTCTTTTGGCCAGGAATACACAAAGAGATAGAGAACTACTGCCGTAGTTGCCCTGAGTGTCAGCAGGTTGCGCCAAAGCCCACATATAGAAACCCGCTCATTCCCTTGCCCATTATCGAAACTCCTTTTGAGAGGATTGGATTAGACATAGTCGGGCCCTTACCGAAAAGTTCCAGGGGACATCAATACATTCTGGTCATTCTGGACTATGCATCCCGGTACCCGGAGGCCATTCCGCTGAGGAAGGCTACATCCAGACAAATCGCCAAGGAGCTGTTCCGTCTCTCAACTAGTCTGAGAATCCCAAAAGAGATATTGACGGACCAAGGGACTCCATTCATGTCCAGGGTGATGAAAGAACTCTGTGCTTTACTGAAAATCAAACAGCTGAGAACCTCGGTCTACCACCCCCAGACAGATGGCCTAGTCGAACGTTTTAACAAAACACTAAAATCCATGCTGCGGAAAGCGGTAGGGGAAGATGGGCGCAACTGGGATCAGCTGTTACCATACATATTATTTGCGGTGAGAGAGGTACCTCAGTCTTCTACTGGTTTTTCACCCTTTGAGCTCTTGCTTTCCTACAGACCCAGAGGACTGCTCGACATCGCCAAGGAGGCCTGGGAGGAGCAGCCATGCCAACAGCGGACACTGATCAACCATGTCGGGGCTATGAGGGAGAGAATGAAGGCCATCTATCCCATGATGCGGGAACACCTGGAGGCCAGTCAGCGGCAACAGCAAGCCTCCTACAACAGATCTGCTCAACCCAGGGAGTTTAAGCCGGGGGACAGAGTGCTGGTCCTGGTGCCAACCGTTGAGTGTAAATTCCTGGCAACCTGGCAAGGACCATATGAGGTCATTGAACGCATGGGAGAAGTAAACTACAAGGTGAGGCAACCAGATAAAAGAAAAACTGAGCAGATTTATCATGTTAACCTTTTAAAGAAGTGGCACGCCAGAGAGGCGATGTTCAGCTGTCTACCCCCCACAGAGACCAAGGAACCGGCGCGAGAAGAGGTTCAGCTGGGTCCAAATCTGTCCCCACATCAACGACAGATGGCCCTGGAACTCGTGGAGCAGAACCAGGATGTCTTCTCCTCCCTTCCCGGTCACACAGAGGTGGTCCAACATGAGATCCGCACCATGCCTGGCCGAACGGTAAACCAGCGCCCGTACCGCGTGCCAGAGGCTCGTAAAGTGGTTATACAGAAGGAGGTAAGGAAGATGCGGGAGTTGGGAGTAATCGAAGAGTCCCACAGTGCCTGGGCAAGTCCCATCGTACTAGTTCCCAAGCCAGATGGTTCAGTACGATTTTGTAATGACTATCGAAAGTTGAATGAAGTGTCTGAATTTGATGCATACCCAATGCCTCGTGTCGATGATTTAATAGACTCCTTGGGGCATGCTCGTTTCCTAACCACTCTTGATCTCACAAAAGGCTACTGGCAGGTGCCCCTGACCCCGGCGTCCAAGGAGAAGACAGCCTTTGCCACCCCGGAGGGGCTCTACCAGTATACCCGACTTCCGTTTGGTCTCCACGGGGCACCTGCCACGTTCCAACGCCTGATGGATCGAGTCCTTGCGCCCCACAAGAGGTACGCAGCGGCTTATTTGGATGATGTTGTTATACAAAGTCCGGATTGGGCCAGCCACATACCCCGGGTACAAGCGGTGCTGGATTCGCTCAGGGAAGCAGGGCTCACGGCAAACCCGAAGAAGTGCAAGCTGGCCTTCAGTGAGACAAACTACCTGGGGTACACCATTGGGCGGGGGTTGGTCAAACCACAGGAAGCCAAACTGCGGGCCATACAGGACTGGCCGCAGCCCATCACCAAGAAGCAAGTAAGGTCATTTTTGGGCCTCGCTGGCTACTATAGACGCTTTATTGCAGATTTTGCTACCATAGCTGCACCGTTGACGGAGCTGACGACCAAACGCCACTCACGAATGGTGAAGTGGAACCCTGCGGCGGAGGCGGCTTTCCTCAACCTGAAGAGAGCACTCTGCTCCAGTCCGATCCTGGTGGCACCAGACTTCAAGAAGGAATTCATTGTCCAAGCGGATGCTTCGGAGGTGGGTCTGGGTGCTGTCCTCACCCAGGCACATGACGGTGAAGAACATCCCATTCTCTACCTAAGCAGAAAGTTACTTCCAAGAGAGAAGAACTATTCAACGGTGGAGAAAGAATGTCTGGCTGTAGTCTGGGCCCTGGAGTCCCTTCGGTTCTATCTCCTGGGCCGACGTTTCATGGTGGTATCTGATCACGCCCCTCTGCAGTGGATGGCCAAGAACAAGGAATCAAACAGTAGAGTAACCAGATGGTTTTTGAGCTTGCAACCGTTTAACTTTTCTGTTGTTCACAGGGCTGGCAAGCACCACGGCAATGCGGACGCCCTCTCCCGGCGTGATGCCTTCTTCGCTGCCTGTACCCCGACGAGGACGTCGGTCCCGAGGAGGGGGATGTGTGATGTCACGAGAGGCTGTGTCCTGGAGGGACGTTACATCCCCCTGAGGTGGCTGCAAACCCAGACAGCTATGGCTCCATCTGCTGGTATGGTCGGGAACTCCACCCCTCTATGGCCAATCTTCCCACGCAGCTGAAACAAATCAGGAGCTGATGAGCTGAAGGTTTTGGGAAGGGAAGAGACACACTGAGGGGGTGTGTGGGGGGTGAAGAAACACAGTCTCCAACCTGGGCTCTCTGGAGGACAAGAGTGCTGCACGTCCACTTCCAGGAGGAATATAAGGATTTGGAGACACTTACCTTTGGGAAATACTCACCTGTGGATATATGCACCTGTGGAAATACGTGAGAGACATTTGGAAGGACTTTTTGCTGGGTTGGCCACTAGCTGCAACGTGGACTACAGTAAGGCTGGGGAAAAGTTATCTGAGCGAGTGAGAATTATGATTTTGGATGTGGAAGAGACATCCCTGAACTGTTAACCCTTAAAGAGCCACAAGAGAACAGACTTTTGTTATATTTTCGTTAATTTCCCAAGACCTATAATAAAATCCTTGGTTTGTTTGAACCTTGTCTCCTTGCACTACTTGAGCAACCCCGCTGAAAGCTGTGTAGCCTCTCGTGACGTCACAGAGTGTATGTGTGTGTGTGTGTGTGTGTGTATGTGTGTCTGTGTGTGTGTATGTGTTCCAGAAAATCTGAGCCAACTAGTGGAGCTCAAAGTTCCAGAACGTCTAACGGAGCCAACTAGTGGAGCTCAAAGTTCCAGAACGTCTAACGGAGCCAACTAGTGGAGCTCAAAGTTCCAGAACGTCTAACGGAGCCAACTAGTGGAGCTCAAAGTTCCAGAACTATCTGAGCCAACTAGTGGAGCTCAAAGTTCCAGAACGTCTAACTGAGACAACTAGTGGAGCTCAAAGTTCCAGAACTATCTGAGACAACTCGTGGAACTCAAAGTTCCAGAACTATCTGAGACAACTAGTGGAGCCAAGAGTTCGCAGAACTATCGAAGACAAACTAGTGGAGCCAAAGTCCAGAATTCCAGAATTCGAGACCTAAG
>LR778284.1:4873452-4895952 GCA_902810595.1 Coregonus sp. 'balchen'
TCCCGATTTGCCCGGGGAGGGGAGAGAGTTTAACAAAACGTACGTCACTAGCCGGGGGTCCCAGATCTCAGAAAAGGGGAGGAGTTACTACCCAAAAGACTATCGTCACTACCTGGTCCCAGATTTTACAAAAGGGGGGAAAGTTACTACCAAAGCTATGTACAGCCGGTCCCAATCAAAGGAAAAAGGGGAGAGAGTTCTACCAAAACTGATCGTCACTAGCCTGGTCCCAGATCTGTTTGTCTTCATCTCCGGTCTCTGCCCCATCTGATCCATCATTGGATAGGTCGCTACGTGGTGAGTGTACTCCAAGCTCTTCAACAAAGATTACTGCTGGACCCCCCACCACTCCTGCTGATCATACCCGCGGCCCCAGAGACGCTCAGGTGTACAAAACAAAAAAAGCATAAACCGGGGTTTACTCCATACTATGGGAAGGACCATATTTCCACTACTGTTGGAAAAGGACCTATCCCTACTTTTTAGAGAAGCCCATATTTTCCCCCTCTTTGGAAAGGCCCATACTCCACTACTGTTAGAGAAGGAAACCATACTCCCTACTTTTAGAGAAGGACCATACTCCCCACTACTGAGGAAGGACCAACTCCCTTTTTTTGGGGACCGTCCTTCCCCTCTTTGAGAAGGGGACCATATTCCATACTGTTAAAAGGGACCTATCCCTACTATTAAAAAGTTCCTTTACACTTGCCCCCTCCATTTTTGCGGAAATGCTGCAATCATTTGGTCAATTTTGGTGAGTAGACTTTCCATATTTTTTGTTACGCATATTGGCATTCTTACTAATCTGCTCCCTTTGGGTTGAAGTAAATTTTTGTTACGAAGCCTTTTGTGAAGAGGTCAAACCATGCTTTAATTTTAATCATCTCTGGGCCCTCCAAAATTAAAAATTTCCCTTTTAAAAAATAGCCCTTAATTTGTCCCGGCATGCTTCCAAATAAAGTGGAAAAAATTTTTTTGGGCATAAAACATTTAAAAAAAAAAAATACAAATGGTTAGGTGGAGGCAGGGCCATAAAACTGTAAAGGGAAAATGGGGTATTACTAAAGATTAATCCCCCCCTTTAAAGGAAATTTCCCGCAAATTTTACCATTTTTGCCCTGTCTTTTTGTTTCATATATACCTTATTTTTATCCCTGGGCATTTTGACAGGTTAAGAGCTCTGTAAGTAATGACATAACAAAAGGAAAACTACCAAATTTCAAAAATTTCCCTTTTTGCATTTTACTTTACAAAAACAATAACTTTTTAATTTGGGTTCCGCCCGTCGTCTTTTGGTTAATTGGGGAATTTAAAATTTAAACGTCCCCCGGGAAATAAATTTTTTGATCGGGCCACATTTACAAAAATGCCCAAAGACAGAAAAAAAGGAATTTGTTTTAAGAGAGGGAAGGGAGGAGAGAGAAGGAGGGGGGAAAGAAAAGAGGAAGGAGAGAGAAGAGGAGGAGGGGGGGAGCCGGAGATAGACGAGAGGGGACGGAGGAGCCACCTAGGGCTGAGAGAACTCGGGGGGGCCGTTTGCTCGGGCCTTTTTTCTCCGCGGGGGGTCCGCCCTTTTTTCCCCCCACCCTTGGGGGGGGGATACTCCCTCTCTGTGGGGTTGTGAATGTTCAAAGAAGCTGAGGCCTTGAGTTTTTTCATGGACGCCTCCATCAGTTCAGCCGTAACACTCCGTCCCCTCCAGTTTCTAAGGGGGGGGAGAGGAAGAGGAGAAAGGGGGAGAAGAGAGAGGAGATGAAGAGGGAAAAGAGGGGAGAGATAGAGCTAGAGAATGGGGTTTAAAACCCCCTCTTAGCTCCGGCTCCCCCATTTGGGGGGAAGAAGAAGGGAATTTTTGGGGGGGGGGAAAAATTTTTCCTTTGGGAGAAAAGGGGGAAAATCCAGGGGGAAAAAAACGGGGGGAAAAAAAACAAGAAGGAGACAGAAAAAATAATCCGGGGATTTCAACCCACGAATTTTTCCCCCAATAAATTTAGTGGATGATAAGGCGGGTTTTTTTTAAGTAGCCCGATTAGTGAAAGTCAAAAGCAATGTTGGCCAACCAGCCCATCCCGGGATTCTAAGCCAGCAACACACTACTTTCCCCCCTTTCGCTTCCGTTTAATCAGAAGATGTATTATTTTGTTACTGAAATAAGTAGGATTCATTATCTACATATACAAATGTCATATGATTTGTCCCCCGTGTACTTCAGTAACGGGTGAACAGGGCCTGGATGGTTCCCAGGAAGCCCTGGTCAATCTTCCTTTTCCTGGCTGGTTATTTCTTTCTTCTAACACAGGGGGCAGTATTTCCCATGTTTAGCGTACACTACAGTACAGTCCACCTCCTCGTTCTCCTAAACCCCAGAGTACTGGCACCTCTTGTAGAATATGATGAGTGCCAGCCCCTTTTTCTGTCCACTTCAACCATCGCCTCACAGGAGCATCTGCTAGTGTGTCTGTAGTTAAACGTCTGTTGTCAACGTGTGTTTTCAGTAGATCGGGTGAACAGGGGCCAGATGTCTGTGTCTGTAATTGTGTCTGTAGCTGTGGCTTCGTCTGTGGCTGCTTCTGTATCGGTGTCTCCAGTTGTGTCTCCAGTTGTGTCTCTAGTTGTGTCTCTAGCTGTGTCTCTAGCTGTGTCTCTAGTTGTGTCTCCAGTTGTGTCTCCAGTTGTGTCTCCAGCGTTCTCCAGCTGTTCTTAGGTGTCCCAGTGGTCTCCAGCTGGGCTCTAGTGTGTCTCCACTGTTTTCTAGCTTGTCCTAGTTTTCTCCGTTTTTGGGCTTATTTTTGTCTCCGTTGTGTCCCAGCTGTGTCTCCAGTGGTTTAGTTTGGCCAGTTTTTTAGTTGTTCCCCAGTTGTGCCCCTTTTTAGTTTTGTCTACTGTGTCTTAGTGTTCTCCCTTGTTCCCAGTTTTTGGGCTCCAGTTGGTCTTAACGTGTCTCCAGTGGTCCCAGCTGTGTCTCTAGCTGTTCTCTAGTTGGTTCTAGTTTGGGCTCCAGTTGTCTCTAAACTTGTCTCCAGCGGTCTCCAGCTGTGTTTCTTTTTCCCGTGTGTCTCTAGTGTGTCTCCAGTTGTGTCTCCGTTGGTCCCAGTTTTCTCCAGTTTTGTCTTAAAATGGTCTCCAGTGTGTTCTAGCTGTGTTCTAGTTTTGTCTTTCCGTTGTGTCTCCAGTTGGTCTCCAGTTTGGGGCTCCATTGGTCTCCGCTTGTTCTCGTGTCTCTATTGTGTCTCCAGTTGTTCCTAAATGTGCTCCGTTGTGTCCCACTTGTCTCTAGTTGTCTCTAGTTGGTCTCTGTTGTGTTCCAGTTGTGTCTTAGTTTTTGTCTGTGGGGGTCATTACCTTCGTTGTCCACAGGTTTCAGTAGTGGGGTAACAGGGCCAAGATGGCCCCCCGGAATCCCCGGTCCTTCCACCATCTCTGGACCAGAGCCATGAAGTACCTTTAACACAGATCACAGTAAACTACGGGGCAAGAGACTAGTGGGGGCTAAACCCCCGAAAAAAAACACAATCCAGTATAACTACGGGGGCAGGAGATAGGGGAGGGCTAACCCCGAAAAAACACGATCACAGTTACCTACTGGGTGAGAGACTTGGGGGGGACAACCCCGAACTAAAAAAAGATCACGTAAAACTATGGGTCGGAGACTAGTGGAGGACAAAACCTGAAATAAAAAAACAGACACATATAAAAACTGGGTTTAAGAGACAGGGAGGGCTAACCCGAACTAAAAACAGATCACGTATAAAAAGGGGCAGAGAGACTAGTGGGGGACTAACCCGAAATAAAACACAGAAGAGTAAACTACTGGGGAGAGAGAGACTAGTAGAGGAAACCCTGAAAATAAAACACAGATCACGTAAAATACTGGGGCAAGAGATAGTGGGGGAAACCCCGAACTAAAACACGTCCAGAAAAACCCCCGGGGCGAGAGACTAGTGGAGGAAAAAACCCCCCGAACTAAAACAAATCACGTATAACTACTGGGTGAGAGACTAGTGGAGGACTAACCCCAAATAAAAAACAGATCACATATAAATTGGGGGCAAGAGACAGTGGAGGACTAAACCCCGAACAAAACCAGATAAGTAAACTACGGGTCAGAGAGACTAGTGGAGGACTAACCCTGAACTAAAACACAGATCACAGTTTTAAAATAGGGCAGAGAAATGGGGGGAAAAAACCCTGAACTAAAAAACAGATCAAGTATAACTAAGGAGAGAGGGAGACTAGGGAGGACTAACCCCGAAACTAAAACACGATCACAGTATAACTACGGGTCAGGAAAGACTATGGAGGACTAACCCTTTAAAAAAACACGATCACATATAACTCTGGGGCAGAGAACTAGTGGAGGACTAAACCCCGAATAAAACACAGATCACAGTATAAAAGATGGGGCAGAAGACTATGGAGGATAAACCCCGAAAAAAAAACACAGAACAGTAAACTACGGGTCGAAGGGCTGGTGGAGGACTAACCCCCGAAAAAAAAACACAAACACGTAAAATCGGGTCAAGAGGACTGTGGAGATAACCCTGAACTAAAAAAACGACACAGTATAAATACTGGTAGATAGACTGGTGGAGGACTAACCCTGAAATAAAAAAACAGATCACGATAACTAAGGGGGCAAGGAATATGGGGACAACCCCGAAAAAAAAAAACCCAGACACAGTATAACATGGGTCAGAGGGCTAGTGGAGGGCTAACCCTGAAGTAAAAAACAGATCACAGTATAACACTGGGGGGAGAGAGATGTGGGGACAACCCGAACTAAAAACCAGATCAAAGTATAACTACTGGGTCAGAGAGAGCTAGGGAGGATACCCCGAACTAAACACAGACCAGTATAAATACTGGGTCAGAGAGAGACTAGTGGAGGACTAACCCTGAACTAAAACACAAAACCAGATAATATGGGTCAGAGAGATATGGAGGACTAACCCTGAACAAAAAACCCGACACAGTATAACATGGGTCAGAGAGAACTAGGGGGATAACCCCGAATAAAACAGATACAGATAACCTGGGGCAGAGAGGGCTAGTGGAGGATAACCAACTAAAACACAGATCACAGTATAAATATGGGTAGAGAGGTTGGGGGGGACTAACCCCGAACTAAAAACAGATCACAGTTTAACTACGGTCAGAGAACAGTGGAGGACTAACCCTGAAATAAAACCCAGATCACATATAATACGGGTAGAGAGAGACTAGTGGAGGACTAACCCGATAAAACACAGAAACACAGTATAATACGGTAAGAGATGTGGAGGGCTAACCCTAAACTAAAACACAGATCACGTATAACTACTGGGTCAAGAGATATGGGGGACTAACCTTACTAAAACAAGATACAGTATAACTACGGGTCAAGAGACTAGGGAGGACACCCTGAACTAAAAAAACAGATCACAGTATAATACTGGGTCAGAGAGACTAGTGGAGGACAACCCTGAACTAAAACACAGATCACAGTATAACATGGGTGAGAGATAGAAAAACTAACCCTGAACAAAACACGCACAGTATAAAACTGGGTCAAGAGAGACTGGGAGGGTAACCCTGAAAAAAAAACCGATCAGTTAAACTGGGTAGGAGTAGGGAGGATAACCCTGAACTAAAACACAGATCACAGTATAACTACTGGGTCAGAGAGACTAGTGGAGGACTAACCCTGAACTAAAACACAGATCACAGTATAACTACTGGGTCAGAGAGACTAGTGGAGGACTAACCTGAACTAAAACACGGATCACAGTATAACAGGGGAGAGGACTAGTGGGGGACAACCCTGAAATAAAAAACAGATCACAGTATAACTATGGGTCAGAGAGATGGTGGAGGGGCTAACCCGAAATAAAAAACCCGTCACAGATAAAACTGGGTCGAGAGAGGGGTAGGGAGGTAACCCGAACTAAAAAACAGATCACAGATAATACTGGGTCAGAGAGACTATGGAGGGGCAACCCTGAACTAAAAAAAAGATCACATAAAACTACGGGTCAGAGAGCTAGTGGGGGACTAACCCCGAATAAAAAAACAATCACAGTATAACTACTGGGGCAGAGAGAGACTAGGGAGGACAACCCGAAAATAAAAACAGATCACGATAATACTGGGGGCAGATAGACTGGTTGGGGGACTAACCCTAATAAACACAGATCACAGTATAACTACTGGGGCAGAAGAGACTAGGGAGGATAACCCCCAAAAAAACACAGACACAGTATAACTACGGGTCAAAAGACTAGGAGGGGCAACCCCGAAGTAAAACACAGATACAGTATAAATACTGGGAAGAGACTAAATGGGGGACTAACCCGAAATAAAAAACAAACAAAATTTTTAAATAGGGTCGAGAGGGACTAGGAAGGGCTAACCTGAACTAAAAAACAATCACAGATAACACTGGGTCAGAGGAGAAGTGGGGGACTAAAACCCCCAACTAAAACACGATCACATAAACTACTGGGCAAGAGACTGTGGAGGACAACCCTGAATTTAAAAAACAACCACTATAACACTGGGTCAGAGGACATGGAGGACTAACCCCGAAATAAAAAAAAGATCACATAAACAGGGTCAAGGCTTGGAGGAAACCCTGAAATAAAACACAATACAGTATAACTACTGGGTCAGAGAGACTAGTGGAGGACTAACCCTGAACTAAAACACAGATCACAGGATAACTACGGGTCAGGAGAGAAATAGGGAGGACAACCCCGAAATAAAACAAGATCCAGTATAACTATGGGTCAAAGAGGATATGGGGGGCAACCCTGAACTAAAACAAGATCCAGTATAAACTACTTCAAAAATAGGGGGGAAAACCCTAACTAAAACACCCTCACTATAACTACTTCAACTATGAACAACCTTAACTAAAACCCACAGATACGTATTAAAATACTGGGTCGAGAGGGGCTAGTGGAGGACAACCTGAAAATAAAAACACGATCCAGTATAACTCTGGGTCAGAGAGATGTGGAGGATAACCCTGAAATAAAACGAAATTAATACTGGGTAAAAAGATGTGGAGGGCTAACCCCGAAAAAAAACACAGACACTAAACTATGGGTCAAAAGACAGTGAGGACAACCGAACTAAAAAAACAGATCACGTATAACACGGGGGCAGAGAGACTGTGGAGGGCTAACCCCGAAATAAAACACAACACAGTATAAAAACTGGGCGAGAGACTAGGGGGAAAAACCCTGAATAAAACACAGATCACATATAACATGGGGCAGAGAGATGGGGGAGGACTAAACCCGAACTAAAAAAAGATCAAGTATAAAATAGGGTCAAGAGGGGTGGAGGGCTAACCCTGAAAAAACACAGTCACTTTTAACCTGGTCAGGAGACTGGGGAGGACTAAACCCCCAAAAAAAAACCAGATCACGATAAAAAACTGGGTCGAGGGGGCAGGGAGGACTAACCCTGAACTAAAAAACAATCAAAGTATAATTTTGGGTCAAGAGAAAAGGGGGGGCAACCCTGAATAAAACACAGATCACAGAAACTACTGGGTCAGAAAACTGGGGGGGAAACCCCCGAAAATAAAACACAGATCACAGTATAACTACTGGGTCAGAGAGAGACTAGTGGAGGACTAACCCTGAACTAAAACACAGATCACAGTATAACTACTGGGCGGGAAAAACTTGGGGGGGACAACCCTAAAAAAACACAGTCACATATAACTGGGGCAGAGAGACTAGTGGAGGGGCAACCCTGAACTAAAACACGATTTACGTATAACTACTGGGGCAGAGAGACTAGGGGGGACAACCCCGAATAAAACACAGATCCAGATAACTACTGGGGCAAAGAAAGTGGGGGGACTAACCGAACTAAAAAAACCCGATCACAGATAACTAGGGTCAGGGGGGACAGTGGAGGAAACCCCGAACTAAAACCAATACGTATAACCTGGGGCAAAAGAGACTTTTGTGGGGGATAACCGAACTAAAACACAGATCACAGAAACTACTGGGGCAGAGGAGACTTGGGAGGACTAACCCGAACTAAAAAAACAGACACAGTATAAATACGGGGGAGAGAGAAGTGGGGGGACTAACCCTGAAATAAAAAAAGATCACAGTATCACTGGGTCAGAGAGAGTGGGAGGACTAACCCTGAAAAAAAACACAGATCACAGTATAATACGGGTCAGAGAGATAGTGGAGGGGTAACCCGAAAATAAAAAACAGATCCAGTAAAACTATGGGGCAGAGAGAATTGGGGGACTAAACCCCGAACTAAAACACAGCACGTTAACTACTGGGTCAGAGAGATGGTGGAGGACTAACCCGAACTAAAACAAGATACAGTATAAACTGGGTCAAGAGATAGGGAGGCTAACCCTGAAAAAACAAGATCCTAAACTAGGGTCAGAGAGACGGGGGGAGGAAACTGAACTAAAACAAACACAGAAAAAACTGGGTCAGGAGACATGGAGGGGCAACCTGAACTAAAACACAGATCACAGTTAACTACGGGGCAGAGGGACTAGTGGGGATAACCCTGAAATAAAAAAACAGATCAAGATAACTAATGGGGCAGAGAGATGGGGAGGATAACCTGAACTAAAACCAGATACAGTATAAAAAATGGGTCAAAAGAGCTGTGGGGGGGTAACCCTGAATAAAACACGATACATTAACTACTGGGGCGAGAACTGTGGAGGATAACCCTGAACAAAAAAACAGATCACAGTATAATACTGGGTAGAGAGACAGTGGAGGACAACCCCAACTAAAAAAAGATCACAGTAAAATACTGGGTCAGAAGAGACTAGTGGGGGATAAAACCCCCGAACTAAAACACAGATCACAGATAACTACTGGGTCAGAGGGGGATATGGGGGGAAATAACCCTGAAATAAAACACGATCACAGTATAACTATGGTCAGAGGGACTAGTGGGGGACAACCCCGAACTAAAACACAGATACAGTATCTACTGGGTCAAGAGAGATATGGAGGGCTAACCCCCGAACTAAAAAAAGATCACGTATAACTACGGTAGAGGAAGGGGGGACTAACCCTGAAATAAAACACAGATCACAGTATAAAAGGGTCAGAGGAGATAGTGGGGACTAACCCCCGAAATAAACACAGATCACAGTAAATACGGGTCAGGAGACTGGGAGGACTAACCCTGAATAAAAAAACAATCACAGTAAACACGGGGCAGAGAGAGGGCTGGGAGGACCCCCTAACTAAAACACAGAAAACAGTATAACTCTGGGTCGAGAGGGCTAGGGGGGGGACTAACCCTGAAATAAAACACAGATCACAGTTTAAAACTGGTAGAGAGAGACTAGTGGAGGAATACCCCGAAATAAAACACAGATCACGTAAAAACTAGGGTCAGAGAACTAGTGGAGGGCTAACCTGAACTAAACACAGATCCAGTAAACTACGGGTCCGAGAGAAAACTGGGGGGAGGACAAAACCCCGAACTAAAAAACAATCACAGATAAATACGGGCGGAGACAGTGGAGGATAACCTGAACAAAAAACCCCGATACAGTATAACTAAGGGTCAGAGAATTGAGGACTAACCCCGAAAATAAAAAACAGATAAAAGTATAACTACTGGGGCGAAGAGACTTGGAGGACTAACCCTGAACTAAAAAAAAGTCACAGTATAACACTGGGTCAGAGAGATAGTGGGGGGACTAACCCCGAACAAAACAAGATACAGTAACAAATGGGCGAGAAGAAGTGGAGGACTAACCCCGAACTAAAACAAGATACGATAACTACGGGTCGAGAGACTAGTGGGGGACAACCCTGAACTAAAACAAGATCACAGAAACTACTGGGTAGGAAGGGTAGTGGAGGATAAAAACCGAATAAAACACAGATACAGATAACTACGGGAGGGGAGATAGTGGAGGACTAAAACCCCGAAACTAAAACACAGATCACAGAAACTACGGGCGAGAGACTAGTGGGGGACTAACCCTGAACTAAAAAAAAAAGATCACAGTAAACTACGGGGCAGAGAGGGCTAGTGGAGGAAAAACCCCGAAAAAAACACAGATCACAGATAACTACTGGTAAAAGAGACTTGGAGGCTAAACCCCGAACTAAAAAAACCCGATCACAGTAAAATACTGGGTCAGAGAGACTATGGAGGACAACCCCCGAACTAAAAAAAAGACAATAAACTACTGGGTCAAAGGGGAGACTAGTGGAGGGCTAACCGAAAAAAAACCGATCACAGTAAACTACTGGGTCAAAAGAGACTAGGGGGACTAACCCTGAACTAAAAAAACAGATCACAGTATAACTAGGGTAGAGAGAGAATAGTGGAGGTAACCCTGAACTAAAACACCCGATCACAGTATAAAATATGGGTCAGAGGGGAAAAATGGGGATCCCTGAAAATAAACACGATACAGTATACTACTGGGTCAGAGAGACTAGTGGAGGACTAACCCTGAACTAAAACACAGATCACAGTATAACTACTGGGTCAGAGAGATGGGGAGGATAAACCCGAAAATAAAAAAACAATCACAGTTAACTCTGGGTAAAGGGGGAGACTAGTGGAGGGCTAACCCTGACCCAAAAAAACAGATCACAATAAAAGGGCAGGGGGGACTGGGGGAGGACTAACCCGAACTAAAAAACAGATCCGTAAACTATGGGGGCAAGGGGAGAGACTAGTGGAGGAATAAACCCCGAACTAAAACACGATCACAGTTAAAAAGGGGCGGGGAGACTGGGGAGGACTAACCCTGAAATAAAAAACAATCACAGTATAACTACGGGTCAGAGAGAAAAATGGGGACTAACCCTGAACTAAAAAAAGATCACAGTTAACTACTGGGTAGAGAGAGTGTGGAGGACTAAACCCGAAAAAACACAGATCACATAAACTACGGGTAGAGAGACTAGGGAGGACCCCGAACTAAAAAACGATCCAGTATAACTAGGTCAGAGAGATAGTGGAGGACAACCCCGAACTAAAACACAGATCACGAAAACTGGGTCAAGAGCGGTGGGGGGACAACCCTGAACTAAAAACCAGCACAGTAAAACGGGTCAAAAGGGGGCTAGTGGAGGACTAAACCCCGAACAAAACACAGATCACATTAACTACTGGGTCGGGGGAGACTGTGGGGGACAACCCTAACTAAAAAACAGTCAAGAAATACGGGTAAAAGAGATAGTGGGGAAAAACCCTGAACTAAAAACAGATACAGTATAACTACGGGGGAGAGAGACTAGTGGAGGGGAAACCCCCAACTTAAAAAACAGATAAGTATAAAACTGGGGCAAGAACTGGGGGAGGGCAACCCTGAACTAAAACCAGATCCAGTATAAAAAAAAAGGGTCAAAAGAGATATGGGACTAACCCTGAAATAAAACCCCAGATCACAGATAACTACGGGTCGAGAGATGTGGGGGACTAAACCCCCAAATAAAACACAGATACAGATAATAGGGCAGGAGATAGTGGGGGACTAACCCCGAACTAAACACAGATCAATTATAAACTATGGGGTCAAGAGAACTAGTGGAGGACTAACCTGAACAAAAAACAGACACAGTATAACTACTGGGTCGAAGAGACAGTGGAGGGGCTACCCTGAACTAAAAACACAGATCACTATAACTACTGGGGAGAGAGATAGTGGAGGACAAACCCCGAAAAAAAAAACAGATCACAGTATAAAATCGGGTCAGAGAGACAGTGGAGGACTAACCCCCGAAAAAAAACACAGATCCAGTATAATACTGGGCAGAGAGAGACTGGGGGAGGACAACCCCGAACTAAAACACAGATACAGTATAAACTACTGGTCAAGAGAGAAGGGGGAGGACTAACCCTGAACTAAAACACAGATCACAGTATAACTACTGGGTCAGAGAGACTAGTGGAGGACTAACCCTGAACTAAAACACAGATCACAGTATAACTACTGGTCAGAGAGAGACTAGTGGAGGACTAACCCTGAACTAAAACACGGGTACGTATAACTACTGGTCAGAGAGAGACTGTGGAGGATAACCCCGAACTAAAACAAAAGTTACGTAAACTACTGGGTCCGAAGAGACTAGTGGAGGAAATAAACCCCCAACAAAAACAGATCACAGAAACACGGGTCAGAGAGACTGTGGAGGGGGTAACCCTGAACAAAACCAGATCACAGTTAAAAAAAAAATGGGCAGGGGAGGGCGGGGGAGGACTAACCCTAACTAAAACACGATACAGTATAAATACTGGGGGCAGAGAGACTGTGGAGGACTAAACCCGAATAAAAAACAGATCACAGTAAACTATGGGGCAAAAGACTAGTGGAGGACTAACCCTGAACTAAAACACAGATCACAGTTAAACTAGGGGGCAAGAATGGTGGAGGACTAACCCGAACTAAAAAACAGTCACAGTATAAAACTGGGCAGAGAGATGGGAGGGCTAAACCCTGAACTAAAACAAGTCCCGTATAATACTGGGTCAGGGGAGACTAGGGAGGATAACCCTGAAAAAAAAAAACAGATCACAGTATAATATGGGGCAGAGAGGTAGGGGGGACTAAACCCCCAACAAACACAGATCACAGATAATACTGGGTCAGGGGAAATGTGGGGACAACCCTGAAAAAAAAACACGATCACGTATAACACTGGGTCAAGAGAGAATATGGAGGACTAACCCTGAACTAAAACACAGATCACAGTATAACTACTGGGGCAGAGGGACTAGTGGGGACTAACCTGAATAAAAAAACGATACAGTATAATACGGGTCAGAGAATAGGGGGGACTAACCCTGAACAAAACAAAAAGATCAAGTATAAAACTGGGGAAGAGACTAGGGGGACAACCTGAACTAAAACACAGATCACAGTATAACTACTGGGTCAGAGAGACTAGTGGAGGACTAACCCTGAACTAAAACACAGATCATAGTATAACTACTGGGGCAGAGAGAGAGATGTGGGGACAACCCTGAACTAAAAAAACAGACACAGATAACTACTGGGTAAGAGAACTAGTGGGGGACTAAACCCCGAAATAAAAAACAGATCACAGTTAAAATACTGGGTAGGGAGAAGTGGAGGACTAACCCCGAAAATAAAACACAGATACAGTATAACTATGGGTCAGAGAACTATGGGAGGACTAACCCTGAAAAAAAAACACAGATACGTATAATACTGGGGCGAGAGTGTGGAGGACTAACCCTTAAAAAAAAACAGTCACAGAAACATGGGGCAGAGAGACTGGTGGGGGACTAACCCTGAACTAAAAAAAAGATCAAGTATAACTACTGGGGCAGAGGGGGAAAAGGGCAGGGGAGGATAACCCGAACTAAAAAACAGATCACAGTTAAATATGGGTCAGAGAGACGGGGGAGGACAACCTGAAATAAAAAACCGATCCTAAAAAACTGGGTCAGAGAGGGACTAGTGGGGACTAACCTAAAAAACACAATCACAGTATAACTATGGGGGAAGAGAGACTGGTAGGGCAACCCTGAACAAAACACAGACACGTATAAAAATACTGGGGGAGAGAGATAGGGAGGGTAAAAACCCGAACTAAAAAAGATCACAGTAAATACTGGGTCAGGAAGACTAGGGAGGAAACCCCCGAACTAAAAAAACAGATCACAGTATAATACTGGGGCGAGAGATAGTGGAGGGCTAACCTGAACTAAAACAAAGATCACATATAAAAACTGGGTCCAAAAGACGGTGGAGGATAACCCTGAACTAAAACCGTATAGTAAACTACTGGGTCAGAGAGACTAGGGGGACTACCCGAAAATAAAACACAATCACAGTAAACTACTGGGAGAGAGACTAGTGGAGGGGTAACCGAACTAAAACACGATCACAGTAAACATGGGTCAGAGAGACTAGTGGAGGACTAACCCTAACAAAAAAACAATCCAAGTAAACTACTGGGTAGAGAGACTGTGGGGATAAACCCGGGGCTAAAACACAGATCACGATAAATATGGGTCAGAGAGACAGGGAGGACTAAAACCCGAACTAAAACAAAGACACAGTATAAATATGGGTCAGGAGAGAGACTTGGAGGGCTAAACCCCGAACTAAAAAACAGATCACGTATAACTCTGGGGGCAGAGAGGCTTGGGGGGACTAAACCTGAACTAAAACCAGATCACGTATAATACTGGGTCAGGAGATATGGAGGACTACCCTGAAAATAAAACAAGATCACGTATAACTCTGGGGGCAGAGAGGAGAAGTGGAGGACAACCCTGAACTAAACACGATCACAGTAACTTGGGGCAGAGAGAGATAGTGGAGGACTAACCCTGAAATAAAACAAGATCCCGTAAACACGGGTCAGAGAGAAGTGGGGGACTAACCCGAACTAAAAAACAGATCACATTAACTACTGGGGGCAGAGAGGACTAGGGAGGACTAACCCCGAACTTAAAAAAAACCCGACCCGAAACTACGGGGGCAGAGAGACTGTGGAGGACTAACCCTGAAATAAAAAAACAGATCACGTATAATACGGGCAGAGAACTAGTGGAGGACTAACCCCGAATAAAAAACAGAACAGTATAATACTGGGTCAAGGATAGGGAGGAAAACCCTGAACTAAAAAACAGAAAAGTATAACTAGGGGCAGAAGACTAGTGGAGGACTAACTACTGGGTCAGAGAGACTAGTGGAGGACTAACTACTGGGTCAGAGAGACCGGTGGAGGACTAACCCTGAACTAAAACACAACACACACTACTGGGTCAGAGGGTGGTGTGCACTAAAAAGAAGTGTAGTGCACTAAAAAGAAGTGTGGTGCACTAATAATACAGTGGGGTATAAGAGGAACACTCACTTGAACTGCATGACCTGACTATGTTCGTTAAACCTGGTGATGATGCTGACATCCATAAAAGGTTTTGGTTCTAAGGAAGACAAGAAAGACGGAACAGAACACGTTAGAGAACACCAATTATGGACACACACGCATTCTACCATGTACCGGGGAGGCCGCAGTTACCTGAGTCCAGAGCGATGGACTTTGGAGGAGGAACCGGGTGGAACACAATGGGAAACATCGCTCCAGTCAGCTGGTTGTCCACCTGAAACACACACCGTAAAAAAGACAAGAGTTTCATATCACTAGAGATATACACAGTACTCCAAAATGGCTCTCAAGACTATATATGTTCTACCGTAACATTTGCAGCTTGCTTGATTTAAAAGCAGAAATGCTCTTATCTGAAAGACAGTCATGGTTATTTTTGCCACAGTTACCCGCAGCCAAAGCAACTGGGCCTGTGTACTTCTCTGTTGAGGCGACTGTTTAAACTGGGGTTAGTGTGTAGGGGTAGGGTGTGATGGGGTTAGGGTGTAGGGTGTAGGGGTAGGGTGTGATGAGGTTAGGGTGTAGGGTGTAGGGGTAGGGTGTGACTAGGTTGGGTGTGGGTGTGGGTATGTGTGATGGGTTTGGGTGTAGGTGTGGGGTGGGTTTGTTGGGTTGGTGTGGGTTGGGTGGTTTGTGGTTGAGGTTACGGTGTGGGGCGGGTGGTGTGGGGTTTGGTGTCGGGTGTAGGGGGTTGTGGGGTTGGGTGTAGGGTGGTTGTGGGTTGGGTTCGGGGTCTTGGTGTTCTTTGGTTCGGTTGTGGGTGGGTGTGCGGTTGGGTGTCGTGTGTGGGTTTGGGTTTGGGGTTGGTTGGGTCAGGTGTGTGGTTGGTGTCTGTGTAGGGTTGGGTGTGTGGGGTTGGTGTAGGGTGGTAGGTTATTGGTTGGGTGTGGTTAGGGTGGTTGTAGGGTTGGGTGTGTGTGTGGGTGGGGTTGTGGGTTTGGGTGTTTTGTGTGGGGTCGGGTGTGGTGCGGTTCGGGTGTGGGTGTCGGGTCGGGTTTGCTGCGGTTCGTTGTGTGTGTCGGGGTCGGGTGTGCTGCGGTTGGGTGTCCGGGTCGGGTGTGCTGGGTTGGTGTCGTGTGTGGGTCGGGTGTGCTGGGGTTCGGGTGTCGTGTGTCGGGGTCGGGTGTGCTCGGTTCGGGTGTGGGGGTGGGTGTTGCGGTTCGGGTGTGGGTCGGGGTGTGCTGCGGTTGGGTGTAGGGGTCGGCTGTGCTGGGGTTCGGGTGTCGGGTGTCGGGGTCGGGTGTGCTGCGTTCGGTGTCGGGTGTCGGGTCGGGTGTGCTTCGGTTCGGGTGTCGGGGTCGGTGTGCTGCGGTTCGGGTGTGCTGCGGTTCGGGTGTCGGGGTCGGGTGTGCGGGGGTTCGGGTGTCGGGTGTCGGGGTCGGGTGTGTGCGTTCGGGTGTCGTGTGTCGGGGTCGGGTGTGCTGGTTGGGTGTGGGGTCGGGTGTGCTGCGGTTCGGGTGTCTTGTGGTCGGGTGTGCTGCGGTTCGGGTGTCTGTGTCGGTGTGCTGGTTGGGTGTCGTGTGTCGGGGTCGGGTGTGCTGCGGTTCGGGTTTTGCTGCGGTTCGGGTTCGGGTGTCGGGGTCGGGTGTGCTGCGGTTCGGGTTCGTGTGTCGGGGTCGGGTGTGCTGCGGTTCGGGTGTCGGGTGTCCGGGTCGGTGTGCTGCGGTCTCGGGTTGTCGTGTGTCGGGTGCGGGTGTGCTGCGGTTGGGTGTCGTGTGTCGGGGTCGGGTGTGCTGGGGTTCGGGTGTCGGTGTCGGGGTCGGGTGATGCTGGTTCGGGTGTCGTGTGTCGGGGTCGGGTGTGCTGGGGTTCGGGGTGTCGGGGTCGGTGGTGCTGCGGTTCGGGTGTCTTGTGTCGTGGGTCGGGTGTGCTGGGGTTCGGGTGTTCGGGGTCGGGGTCGGGTGTGCCTGGTTCGGGTGTCGGGTGTCGGGGTCGGGTGTGCTGCGGTTCGGGTGTCGTGTGTCGGGGCGGGTGTGCTGCGGTTCGGGTGTCGTGTGTCGGGGTCGGGTGTGCTGGGGTTCGGGTGTCGGAGTGTCGGGGTCGGGTGTGCTGCGGTTGGTGTCGTGTTGGGTCGGTGTGGCTGCGGATCGGGTGTCGGGGTCGGGTGTGCTGGGGTTCGGGTGTCGGGGTCGGGTGTGCTGGGGTTCGGGTGTTCGGTGGTTCGGGGTCGGGCCGGGTGTGCTGCGGTTCGGTGCGTTTCGTGTCGGGGTCGGTGCTGCGGTTTCGGCGGGTGTCGTGTGTCGGGGTCGGGTGTGCTGCGGTTCGGGTGTCGTGTGTCGGGTGTGCTGCGGTTCGGGGTGTCGTGTGTCGGGGTCGGGGTGTGCTGCGGTTCGGGTGTCGGGTGTCGGGGTCCGGGTGTGCTGCGTTCGGGTGTCGTGTGTCGGGGTCGGGTGTGCTGCGTTCGTGTGTCGGGGTCGGGTGTGCTGCGGTTCGGGTGTCGGGGGTCGGGTGTGCTGCGGTTCGGGTGTCGGGTGTCTGGTGTCGGGGTCGGGGGTTCGTGTTCGTGTGTCTGTTTCGGGGTTCGGTGTTCGTGTTGTCGGTGTTCGTGTGGGTCGGGTGTCGGGTTCTGTGTCTGGTTCGGGTTCGTGATGTCGGGTTAGGGTTAGTGTGTAGGGTTAGGGTTAGTGTGTAGGGTTAGGGTTAGTGTGTACGGTTAGGGTTAGTGTGTCGGGTCGGTTTTCGTGGTGTCGGGTGTGGGTGTGTCAGGTTAGGGGTTAGTGTGTATGGTGTAGGGTGTGTCAGGTTAGGGTGTTACCTGCAGCCAGTGTAGCTGGGCCCGGAGACTTCTCTGATGAGGCGACTGTTTAAACTCCACCTGAATCCCAGACAGGAAGTTCCTCCTGATATTAGAGGAAAAGGGCTGACGCATCACCATGGGAACCTTCCCGAAGTTCACCTGCATGGGAAAAGAATACGTGCGAATGTTCCAAAATGCAATTAGCGGGACAACACCGTTCTCAAAAGTGCACCGCAAATGCGAGCAGTTTCATACGACAGAGATGAAAATATCCTTCAGAAATGTCGAAAGAGGGAACATCTAAAGACGCAACAACAAACATGGGTTGTTAATATGACTAGGATTGTGTCTTTGGCTGCTGGACAACGAATGAAAGCTAAGAACATAAGAGAAATATGCCCTACTGGTTTCAAAGGCATATAAGGAAGTATTCAGACCCCTTCCCTTTTTCCACATTTTGTTACGTTACAGCCTTATTCTAAAATTGATTACATTATATTTTTTCCTCATCAATCTACACACAATACCCCATAATGACAAAGCAAAAACAGGTTTTTAGACATTTTTGCAAAAACAGAAATACCTTATTTACATAAGTATTCAGACCCTTTGCTATGAGACTCGAAATTGAGCTCAGGTGCATCCTGTTTCCATTGATCATCCTTGAGCTGTTTCTACAACTTGATTGGAGTTCACCTGTGGTAAATTCAATTGATTGGACATGATTTGGAAAGGCACACACCTGTCTATATAAAGGTCCCACAGTTGACAGTGCATGTCAGAGCAAAAACCAAGCCATGACGTCGATGGAATTGTCCGTAGAGCTGCGAAACAGGATTGTGTTGAGGCACTGATCTGGGGAAGGGTACCAAAACATTTCTGCAGCATTGAAGGTCCCCAAGAACACAGTGGCCTCCATCATTCTTAAATGGAAGAAGTTTGGAACCACCAAGACTCTTCCTAGAGCTGGCCGCCCAGCTAAACTGAGCAATTGGGGGAGAACTGAGCAATCAATGGTCACTCTGACAGAGCTCCAGAGTTCCTCTGTTGAGATGGGAGAACCTTCCAGAAGGACAACCATCTCTGCAGCACTCCACCAATCAGGCCTTTATGGTACAGTGGCCAGACGGAAGCCACTCCTCAGTAAAAGGCACATGACAGCCCGCTTGGAGTTTGCCAAAAGGCACCTAAAGGACTCTCAGACCATGAGAAACAAGATTCTCTGGTCTGATGAAACCAAGATTGAGCTCTTCGGCCTGAATGCCAAGCGTCACGTCTGGAGGAAACCTGGCACCATCCCTACGGTGAAGCATGGTGGTGGCAGCATCATACTGTGGGAATGTTTTTCAGCGGCAGGGACTGGGAGACTAGTCAGGATCGAGGGAAAGATGAACGGAGCAAAGTACAGAGAGATCCTTGATGAAAACCTGCTCCAGAGCGCTCAGGACCTCAGACTGGAGCGAAGGTTCACCTTCCAACAGGACAACGACCCTAAGCACACAGCCAAGACAACGCAGGAGTGGCTTCGGGACAAGTCTCTGAATGTCCTTGAGTGGCCCAGCCAGAGCCCGGACTTGAACCCGATCGAACATCTAACAAGACTCTAGGCTGTAATCACTGCTTCAACAAAGTACTGAGTAAAGGGTCAGAAGACTTGTGATATCAGTTTTATATTTTGAATACATGTGCAAACATTTCTAAAAACCAGTTTTTGCTTTTTCATTATGGGTGCACTGTAATCCCTTTAACATTCCTACATGGTAAGACATGCCTCACAAAATGACAAAAAAATGTCCAGGTTTTAAACAATTACGTTTATGGTTAAATAGTTTCAAAATGTTGATGGCCTCCGCTCAGATTGCAAGGTGTGTGACGCTGCAGTGTCCAACAGGCACTTGCCTTGTTCTCCTATCAGAACAAACAGTGCCTCAAGCATGTCGACAGAATCAAGCTTTTAGATATTAATGATCCTACATTATATTTGTCAAACATGACTGGCGTTTAGCCTATACAGTATGTGATAAAAATTCTCAATAAAGCTGTAGCCAATACCATAGGCTATCACCTAGACTTTGACATGTAGGATAATAATTTATGGACGTTTACATACACTTATGTTTTTATTAACATAATAGCTAGTGTTTTTTGGTTTTCAAATCAATTTAAATTGGCTACTTTGGTTAATGGCCTTGGTGCCCTGGCAGATGGTCTTGTTGCCCTGGAAGTTTGGGCACCTCTTGAAGGCCAAATGGCCTTGCCCCTAAAATCACAAAATTCCAGGCCTGTTCTCACCTTTAATTTGGTTTGACCCAGCCAGGCTGTGGTAGGGTTAAGGGTTAGTGTCAGGGGTTAGGGGTCAGTGTGATGGTCGTACCTCTAATTTGGTCTCTAGTTTGACCCAGCCAGGCTGTGGTAGGGTTAAGGGTTAGTGTCAGGGGTTAGGGGTCAGTGTGATGGTCGCACCTCTAAGTTGGTCTCCAGTTTGACCCAGCCAGGCTCAGGTGTACCTCCAGACATGTGTTTCTGGTAGGCCTTCTCCAACAGCCTGATGTTCCTCTGGTTGAAAGACTTCCAGCGGTTCTTAGGCCTCATCTCCCACACCACACCAGAGCTGAAACCAACAGGCACATGAAACATTACTGTACCGTTCATACCAATACCTCAATTTAAATCTGAGGGATCAACTTTTACACAAGGGTCTGTATGTCTGTGAGTGTGTGTACGTCTCCGACTGACTGTGTACGACTGACTGACTGTCTGTGGTACGTTACCTGGTGATGCCGACGTAGGCGATCTCCTGGCGGTTGTCGTTGTTGATGAGTGACAGGCCAAGGTTCTGCAGCGACACGTTCACTTCCTGTTGGAACTGCTCCAGCTCCTCCGCCTGCCGCGCCTTGGTCACCACGGCAACGTCCTCGGTGAAGAGCAGCACGCGCTGGCGACCGTCCAGGAAGGACACCCAGTGGACCTGGGACAGACCGTCGTACGCAAACTGACCACACTCATCCTGTATGGGGGGAGACACAAGGACAGACAGGCAGACAGGAGAGAGAGAGAGAGAGAGAGAGAGAGAGATAGAGACAGAGAGAGAGAGAGAGAGAGAGAGAGAGAGAGAGAGATGAGAGAGAGAGAGACAGAGAGAGAGAGAGAGAGATCGAGAGGAGAGAGAGCGAGAGCAGACAACAGATCAGACAGCGACAGAGAGAACCAGACAGACAGAGGGATGAGAGAGAGAGAGAGAGAGAGAGAGAGAGAGAGAGAGGAGAGGAGGATAGAGAGAGAGAGAGAAGATACAGACAGAGACAGACAGACCAGAGGGAGAGAGAGAGATAGAGAGAGAGAGAAAGAACAGACGACACAGACAGACAGACAGACATACAGGAGAGAGAGAGAAGAGAGAGAGAGAGAAGAGAGAAGAGAAAGGAGACGAGAGAGAGAGACAGACAGAGAAAGAGAGAGAGAGAGCGAGAGCGAGAGCGAGAGAGAGGAGAGAGAGAGAGAGCAGAGAGACAACAGAGATACAGACAGACGACAAGACAGACAGACAGACATACGACAGACAACGAGAGAGATAGAGAGATGATAGAGAGAAAAAAAAAAGAGGAGAGAGAGATAGAAAGAGAGAGAAGAGAGAGAGAGACAGACAGAGAAGAGAGAGAGAGAGAGCTAGAGAGAGAGAGAGAGAGAGAGAGAGGAAGAGAGAGAGACAGCAGACGACAGACAGACCGACAAGTGAGAGAGAGAGAGAGAGAGACAGACAGACCCAGAGGGAGAGAGAGCGAGAGAGAGAGGAGAAGAGATAGAGAGGAGAGAGAGAAAGAGAGAGGAGAGAGAGAGAGACAGACGAGAACGGAGAGAGATATGGAGAGAGAGGAGAGAGAGAGAGAGAGCAGGAGAGAGAGAGAGAGATAGAGAAAGACAGAGCAGATTTCAGTCGGCCATGCTGTGTGTGTGTTACCATTAACCAGTCCGTTCAGTCGCATTGCTGGTGTGTGTGTTACCTTAACCAGGTCCAGTTCCCCACTGCTGTGCTCCAGGCAGTTCCAGCTGAGTTTGCGGACGCCTGCAGGGTTGTCCCAGGCAAACCTCTGGGCTTGTCCTGGCTTCAGGACTCTGCTCTCTGTAGAACCACTGGGAACCAAGAACATCAGGGCCTGTCTCCACTAAGGCTCTCAGAGTAGGAGTGTCCATGTTATCTTATTCATTATGATCTAAAATGATCCTAGATCAGCACTGCTACTCTGACAGGGCCCTGAACACCACAGAACATCACAGAACATCACAGAACATCACAGAACATCACAGAACATCACAGAACATCACAACACATGCCCTGGATAGGAATCTACAAGGTCAAACGCAGAAGAGTGAGTCCAACTAAACACAACTCAAGGTCCTCCACTTGTCATGGCCAGAGGTAAAGAAAGAAAGCAGCTCTATGTTACAACAGGAATTACAATACTGTAGGGTTAGGGTTAGGGGTTAGGGATTGGATATGGGTTAGGGTTAGGGATAGGGTTAGGGTTGGGATAGGGTTGGGGGATATGGTTAGGGTTTTGGTTAGGGATATGGTTTAGGGTTAGGATGGTTTAGGGTTGGGTTGGTTGGGTTGGGCTTTTTTGGGTTGGGTTGGGTTTTGGTTGGTTGGGTTGGTTGGTTCGGGTTGGGTTGTTGGGTTCGGGATTGGTTGGGATAGGGTTGGGTTGGGTTGGTTGGGTTGGGTTGGGTTAGGGTTAGGGTTAGGGTCGTCTAACCTCTGTCTGTAGGTGATGGTAACCCAGGGTGTATGGTTGGGGTTAGGGATAGGGTTAGGGTCCAGTCTAACCTCTGTCTGTAGGTGATGGTAACCCAGGGTGTTGGTTAGGGTTAGGGATATGGTTG
>LR778284.1:4900952-5047842 GCA_902810595.1 Coregonus sp. 'balchen'
GGACCACCTCCATGATCTCACCTCCTATACGGGCGTTCAGGATGTCCGCCGTGCTGCCCTCCCGGAGCTCATGGAACTCGGCCGAGCCCTGGAGAGATGGATTAATGGATCGATAAACGTTTTTTTATGAAAACTTTATCTCCTAGGAAAGTATCTTTGCATTGTAGAGACGTCTCAACATGGCATAAAACAAGGAAATAATGACATCAAAGTCTAGCGGCTGATTATTAGTTTCTGCTTATATCTTCTAGTCTACACCTGCACCCTCTTCCCTTAGTCACCGGAACGTGTAGATCAGTCCTCGCTGTAGTTACTTCCTGTAGATATCTGAAGCTGTAAGGCAGGGTACAGGTCTAGGGTTAGGTCCTATCCTAGTGACTGTCTTCATGTTATCTAAGTGTTATTACCTCCAGTAGATATCTGAAGCTGTAAGGCAGAAGGTTCCGGAGGGTCACAGCGGGGTGGAGGTGGATCACATAGGCAGGGTCCCAGTCGTCCTCTCGCTGGGAGGAAATGAAGGCCAGGCGATCGGGCGTGGCCAAGGTGGTCACCTGGAGGGGCAGGAAGCTGCTGTCCGCCGACGGACACTGGAGAAGGGACCGCACCTCAGAGCTCAGGTGGACCTGCTCCTTCCAGGCGATACAGGTAGACGAGGGGCCGTACTGGCCCTCCAGGCGCCCGGCTGGCTGGAGGAAGAGCTGACACCTATAGGGGGAGAAGAAGACGAGGAGACGGCGTTTAACTAACAATCCACTAAACATAACCCTAGCTGACATCTGCAGCAGAGACAGAGAGAGGAGTGGAGCAAGGTAAGGAAAGGGGAGTCTGTATAAAAGCCCTAGAATATTTGTTTAAAGCCCTAGAATATTTGTTTAAAGCCCTAGAATATTTGTTTAAAGCCCTAGAGTATTTGTTTAAAGCCCTAGAATATTTGTTTAAAGCCCTAGAATATTTGTTTAAAGCCCTAGAATATTTGTTTAAAGCCCTAGAGTATTTGTTTAAAGCCCTAGAGTATTTGTTTAAAGCCCTAGAGTATTTGTTTAAAGCCCTAGAGTATTTGTTTAAAGCCCTAGAATATTTGTTTAAAGCCCTAGAGTATTTGTTTAAAGCCCTAGAGTATTTGTTTAAAGCCCTAGAATATTTGTTTAAAGCACTATAATATTTGTTTAAAGCCCTATAATATTTGTTTAAAGCCCTATAATATTTGTTTAAAGTCCTAGAATATTTGTTTAAAGCCCTAGAATATTTGTTTAAAGCCCTAGAATATTTGTTTAAAGCCCTAGAATATTTGTTTAAAGTCATAGAATATTTGTTTAAAGCCCTAGAATATTTGTTTAAAGCCCTAGAATATTTGTTTAAAGCCCTAGAATATTTGTTTAAAGCCCTAGAATATTTGTTTAAAGCCCTAGAATATTTGTTTAAAGCCCTAGAATATTTGTTTAAAGTCCTAGAATATTTGTTTAACCCATGTAAGTCTAAGCAGTTTGGAATTGCTTATCTGACATATGGATCATTTAGCTTTTTGATTTTGAATTTTACGACCCCTTTAGGTATCCGTCATGCCATTGTTATGAACGTTCTCAAGCCGTCATCTACCGGTGGCACCATAGTGGTGCCCTAAAGTGGTGAGAAGCCCAGTCATTCTGGACAGAGGCTAACTACTGTTTCATCTAAATGTCACTATAGTGGCTGGAAATACGATGACATTGCTAAAGTAGTCAAATATTTAGTAGGAAACAACTTTGCCAGCATTATCATGTTCGTCAAATTTACTTTAGACAGATGGCAATGTTGTCATTAGCTAGCAAAGTTCGTCAAACATAGCTAGCAACGCTAACTAGTTAAAATCTGGTGGCCTCCCATCAACCTTAGCTAGCTAACGTTATACTGATATCTGGCGACATCAAAATGACGACAAAAGTTTTTCCTACTAATTATTTGCCTCCTTTTGAATGTCATTGTATTTCCAAGCCACTGTAATGCACTTTTGATGAAATCTTCATCAGCGCTCATTGACGATACATTGCGTAGAATGCTCAGTCCGAAACGAACGTTCAAAACAATATTGTGACGAAACATGCAACTCATTAATATCTAGGAGATACAAGAAAGCTTAATATATACATATATATATATATATATATATTTAACCCCTTTTTTTGGGTACCTTCATACACTTTTTTTTAACGGTACCGGTTACCTTCAGACGAGTGGGGGTTGTAGAGCAAAATGTGTTCGTAAGAATCTCCCCTTTCCACAGTGGAGTCACATTAGTTTGTAGCCCAAACGGTTCGGACACTACAAACAAAGAAGTTGGCACATCAACGGTACCGACTTCAGACGAGAGGTCGTAGAGCAAAACGAAGAACACCATCGTGTTCGTGAGAATCTCATCTTTCCATAGAATGGTCACAGTTTGTACGTCAAACCGTTCGGACGCTAAATACCTTTTCGTGAGAACACCAATTTTCAGGATGTCTCATGGTCTGACAAACACCGTTCTGGCTCTGCCACCTTTCACCGCAGATGCAAACATGTGACACTAGTAGATGCGGTGGATTGAGACAAAAAAAACATATCTCTAGGTTAAATTGACGGATTTTAATGGGGATTTTTTCATGTAACTTATCGACTCTAGGGGGTAAAGCCCTAGAATGTTTGTTTAAAACACTAATATTTGTTTAAAGAATACTTGTTTAACCCTCCCGTTGTCCTAGGGTCAAAATGACCCGCCACTGTGTTGAACCAACTTTATTTAATTTTTATATTTTTGGGATCATTTGTGAGAAGGAGGCAGTGAGACTTTAAAGAAAGTATCACTGCCTCCTTCTCACAAATGATCCAAAAAATATAAAAATTAATTAAAGTTGGTTCAACACAGTGGCGGGTCATTTTGACCCTAGGACAACGGGAGGGTTTAAAGCACTAGCATACTTGTTTAACGCACTAAAATATTTTTGTGGTGCCCCTCTCTCGAACGTGGACCTTCGAGCCGGATAATGAAACACTGAGACCGAGCAAGGGGACACCTGGATCTCCCAATCTGCCCAGCTCAGCAGACATCAACTTCTCTTAATTTCCTGTTTACTTATTAGCATCTCATAAATAGTATCCTTTGTCCGTACGCTGCGATCACCGGCCTTTCAGAAGCTATGTTGAAATAGAGCTGTCCATTCACATGATAAGTAACCAATATAATTATGTAAAATTGTCCTTAGAGCACATTTGTGACGTGAGGCTCACACGTGCAAACAGCTGATAAAGTGTATCACGCTTTAATTCAAGGAGAAGTTACTAGAACACTCCTTGGCGGGAACAAGTACTAGTGACTGGTGTCATACATGTGTGCTCTCTGAGGAGGATGGGAACAACTGGGCTACCAACATGGTTATTACCTGTATGAGTCCAGGGCTACCAACATGGTTATTACCTGTATGAGTCCAGGGCTACCAACATGGTTATTACCTGTATGAGTCCAGGGCTACCAACATGGTTATTACCTGTATGAGTCCAGGGCTACCAACATGGTTATTACCTGTATGAGTCCAGGGCTAACCAACATGGTTATTACCTGTATGAGTCCAGGGCTACCAACATGGTTATTACCTGTATGAGTCCAGGCTACCAACATGGTTATTACCTGTATGAGTCCAGGGCTACCAACATGGTTATTACCTGTATGAGTCCAGGGGGTGTATGATCCAGGGCTACCAACATGGTTATTACCTGTATGAATCCAGGGCTACCAACATGGTTATTACCTGTATGAGTCCAGGGCTACCAACATGGTTATTACCTGTATGAGTCCAGGGCTACCAACATGGTTATTACCTGTATGATCCAGGGCTACCAACATGGTTATTACCTGTATGAGTCCAGGGCTACCAACATGGTTATTACCTGTATGAGTCCAGGGCTACCAACATGGTTATTACCTGTATGAGTCCAGGGCTACCAACATGGTTATTACCTGTATGAGTCCAGGGCTACCAACATGGTTATTACCTGTATGAGTCCAGGGCTACCAACATGGTTATTACCTGTATGAGTCCAGGCTACCAACATGGTTATTACCTGTATGAGTCCAGGGCTACCAACATGGTTATTACCTGTATGAGTCCAGGGCTACCAACATGGTTATTACCTGTATGAGTCCAGGGCTACCAAATGGTTATTACCTGTATGAGTCCAGGGCTACCAACATGGTTATACCTGTATGAGTCCAGGGCTACCAACATGGTTATTACCTGTATGAGTCCAGGGCTACCAACATGGTATTACCTGTATGAGTCCAGGGCTACCAACATGGTTATTACCTGTATGAATCCAGGGCTACCAACATGGTTTATTACCTGTATGACTCCAGGGCTACCAACATGGTTATTACCTGTATGAGTCCAGGGCTACCAACATGGTATTACCTGTATGAGTCCAGGGCTACCAACATGGTTATTACCTGTATGAGTCCAGGGCTACCAACATGGTTATTACCTGTATGAGTCCAGGGCTACCAACATGGTTATTACCTGTATGAGTCCAGGGCTACCAACATGGTTATTACCTGTATGAGTCCAGGGCTACCAACATGGTTATTACCTGTATGAGTCCAGGGCTACCAACATGGTTATTACCTGTATGAGTCCAGGGCTACCAACATGGTTATTACCTGTATGAGTCCAGGGCTACCAACATGGTTATTACCTGTATGAGTCCAGGGCTACCAACATGGTTATTACCTGTATGAGTCCAGGGCTACCAACATGGTTATTACCTGTATGAGTCCAGGGCTACCAACATGGTTATTACCCTGTATGAGTCCCAGGGCTACCAACATGGTTATTACCTGTATGAGTCCAGGGGCTACCAACATGGTTATTACCTGTATGAGTCCAGGGCTACCAACATGGTTATTACCTGTATGAGTCCATGGGCTACCAACATGGTTATTACCTGTATGAGTCCAGGGCTACCAACATGGTTATTACCTGTATGAGTCCAGGGCTACCAACATGGTTTACCTGTATGGGGAAGTCAGGGCTACCAAACCATGGTTATACCTGAATCCAGGGCTACCAACATGGTTATTACCTGTATGAGTCCAGGGATACCAACATGGTTATTACCTTGTATGAGTCCGGGATACCAACATGGTTATTACCTGTATGAGTCCAGGGCTACCAACATGGTTATTACCTGTATGAGTCCAGGGCTACCAACATGGTTATTACCTGTATGAGTCCAGGGCTACCAACATGGTTATTACCTGTATGAGTCCAGGGCTGACCAACATGGTTATTACCTGTATGAGTCCAGGGCTACCAACATGGTTTATTACCTGTATGAGTCCAGGGCTACCAACATGGTTATTACCTGTATGAGTCCAGGGCTACCAACATGGTTATTACCTGTATGAGTCCAGGGCTACCAACATGGTTATTACCTGTATGAGTCCAGGGCTACCCAACATGGTTATTACCTGTATGAGTCCAGGGCTACCAACATGGTTTATTACCTGTATGAGTCCAGGGCTACCAACATGGTTATTACCTGTATGAGTCCAGGGCTACCAACATGGTTATTACCTGTATGAGTCCAGGGCTACCAACATGGTTATTACCTGTATGAGTCCAGGGCTACCAACATGGTTATTACCTGTATGAGTCCAGGGCTACCAACATGGTTATTACCTGTATGAGTCCAGGGCTACCAACATGGTTATTACCTGTATGAGTCCAGGGCTACCAACATGGTTATTACCTGTATGAAATCCAGGGCTACCAACATGGTTATTACCTGGTATGAGTCCAGGGCTACCAACATGGTTATTACCTGTATGAGTCCAGGGCTACCAACTGGTTATTACCTGTATGAGTCCAGGGCTAACACCAACATGGTTATTACCTGTATGAAGTCCATGGGCTACCAACATGGTTATTACCTGTAATGAAGTCCCAGGGCTACCAACATGGTTATTACCTGTATGAGTCCAGGGCTACCAACATGGTTGTACCTGTATGAATCCAGGGCTACCAACATGGTTATTACCTGTATGAGTCCAGGGCTTACCAACATGGTTAATTACCTGTATGGTCCAGGGCTACCACATGGTTATTACCTGTATGATTCCAGGCTCCAACATGGTTTTAATTACTGTTGAGTGTCCAGGGCTAACTCAACATGGTTATACCTGTATGATCCAGGGCTACCAACATGGTTATTACCTTATGAGTCCCATGGCTACACAATGGTTATTACCTTTATGAGTCCAGGGCTACCAACATGGTTATACCAGGGCTGTATGAGTCCAACAACATGGTTATTACCTGTATGAGTCCAGGCCTGTATGAGTCCAGGGCTACAACATGGTTATTCCTGTATGAGTCCAGGGCTACCAACATGGTTATACCTGTTGAGTCCGGGCTACCAACATGGTTATCCTGTATGAGTCCAGGGCTACCAACATGTTATTACCTGTATGAGTCCAGGGCTCCAACATGGTTATTACCTGTATTAGTCCAGGGCTACCAACATGGTTTACCTTATGAGTCCGGGCTACCAACATGGTATTACCTGTATGAGTCGGGGCTACCAGAATACAGTTTGTTATCCCTGTATGAGTCCAGGGCTACAAAATGTTATTACCTGTATGAGTCCAGGGCTACCAACATGGTTATTACCTGTATGATTCCAGGGCTACCAACATGGTATTACCTGTATGAGTCAGGGCTACCAACATGGTTATTACCTGTATGAGATCCAGGCTACCAACATGGTTATTACCTGTATGAGTCCGGGCTACCAACATGGTTATTACCTGTATGAGTCCGGGCTACCAACATGTTATTACCTGATGAGTCCGGGCTACCAACATGGTTATTACCTGGTATTAGCCAGGGCTACCAACATGGTTATTACCTGTATGAGTCCAGGCTACAACATGGTTATTACCTGTATGAGTCCGGGCTACCAACATGGTTATTACCTGTATGAGTCCAGGGTACCACTGGTTATACCTGATGAGTCCAGGGTACCAACATGGTTATTACCTTATGAGTCCGGGCTACACATGGTTTTACCTGTATGAGTCCAGGGCTACAACATGGTTATTACCTGTATGAGTCCAGGGCTACCAACATGGTTATTACCTGTATGATCCAGGGTACCAACATGGTTATTCCCTGTATGAGTCCAGGGTCCCAACATGTTATTAACTGTATGAGTCCAGGGCTCCAAATGGTTATTACCTGTATGAGTCCAGGTACCAACATGGTTATTACTGTATGAGTCCAGGCTACAACATGGTTATTACCTGTATGAGTCCAGGGCTACCAACATGGTTACAACCACAACATGGTTCTTCACCTGTATGCGTCCGGGGCTACCAACACGTTATTAACTGTTATGAGTCCCGGGCGCTACCAACATGTTTATTCCCTGTCTTGGAGTGTCAGGCTACCAACATGGTTATTACCTGTATGAAGTCCAGGGCTACCAACATGGTTATTACCTGTATGAGTCCAGGGCTACCAACAGGGTTATTACATGTATGAGTCAGGGCTACCAACCTGGTTATTACCCTGTATGAGTACGGGCTTACCAACATGGTTATTCCCTGTATGAGTCCAGGGCTACCAACATGGTTATACCTGTATGAGTCCCAGGGCTACCAACATGGTTATTACCTGTATGAGTCCAGGCTACCAACATGGTTATTACCTGTATGAGTCCAGGGCTACCAACATGGTTATTACCTGTATGAGTCCAGGGCTACCAACATGGTTATTACCTGTATGAGTCCAGGGCTACCAACATGGTTATTACCTGTATGAGTCCAGGGCTACCAACATGGTTATTACCTGTATGAGTCCAGGGCTACCAACATGGTTATTACCTGTATGAGTCCAGGGCTACCAACATGGTTATTACCTGTATGAGTCCAGGGCTACCAACATGGTTATTACCTGTATGAGTCCAGGGCTACCAACATGGTTATTACCTGTATGAGTCCAGGGCTACCAACATGGTTATTACCTGTATGAGTCCAGGGCTACCAACATGGTTATTACCTGTATGAGTCCAGGGGCTACCAACATGGTTATTACCTGTATGAGTCCAGGGCTACCAACATGGTTATTACCTGTATGAGTCCAGGGCTACCAACATGGTTATTACCTGTATGAGTCCAGGGCTACCAACATGGTTATTACCTGTATGAGTCCAGGGCTACCAACATGGTTATTACCTGTATGAGTCCAGGGCTACCAACATGGTTATTACCTGTATGAGTCCAGGGCTACCAACATGGTTATTACCTGTATGAGTCCAGGGCTACCAACATGGTTATTACCTGTATGAGTCCAGGGCTACCAACATGGTTATTACCTGTATGAGTCCAGGGCTACCAACATGGTTATTACCTGTATGAGTCCAGGGCTACCAACATGGTTATTACCTGTATGAGTCCGGGCTACCAACATGGTTATTACCTGTATGAGTCCAGGGCTACCAACATGGTTATTACCTGTATGAGTCCAGGGCTACCAACATGGTTATTACCTGTATGAGTCCAGGGCTACCAACATGGTTATTCCCTGTATGAGTCCAGGGCTACCAACATGGTTATTACCTGTATGAGTCCAGGGCTACCAACATGGTTATTACCTGTATGAGTCCAGGGCTACCAACATGGTTATTCCCTGTATGAATCCAGGGCTACCAACATGGTTATTACCTGTATGAGTCCAGGGCTGACCAACATGGTTATTACCTGTATGAGTCCAGGGCTACCAACATGGTTATTACCTGTATGAGTCCAGGGCTACCAACATGGTTATTACCTGTATGAGTCCAGGGCTACCAACATGGTTATTACCTGTATGAGTCCAGGGCTACCAACATGGTTATTACCTGTATGAGTCCAGGGCTACCAACATGGTTATTACCTGTATGAGTCCAGGGCTACCAACATGGTTATTACCTGTATGAGTCCAGGGCTACCAACATGGTTATTACCTGTATGAGTCCAGGGCTACCAACATGGTTATTACCTGTATGAGTCCAGGGCTACCAACATGGTTATTACCTGTATGAGTCCAGGGCTACCAACATGGTTATTACCTGTATGAGTCCAGGGCTACCAACATGGTTATTACCTGTATGAGTCCAGGGCTACCAACATGGTTATTACCTGTATGAGTCCAGGGCTACCAACATGGTTATTACCTGTATGAGTCCAGGGCTACCAACATGGTTATTACCTGTATGAATCCAGGGCTACCAACATGGTTATTACCTGTATGAGTCCAGGGCTACCAACATGGTTATTACCTGTATGAATCCAGGGCTACCAACATGGTTATTACCTGTATGAGTCCAGGGCTACCAACATGGTTATTACCTGTATGAGTCCAGGGCTACCAACATGGTTATTACCTGTATGAGTCCAGGGCTACCAACATGGTTATTACCTGTATGAGTCCAGGGCTACCAACATGGTTATTACCTGTATGAGTCCAGGGCTACCAACATGGTTATTACCTGTATGAGTCCAGGGCTACCAACATGGTTATTACCTGTATGAGTCCAGGGCTACCAACATGGTTATTACCTGTATGAGTCCAGGGCTACCAACATGGTTATTACCTGTATGAGTCCAGGGCTACCAACATGGTTATTACCTGTATGAATCCAGGGCTACCAACATGGTTATTACCTGTATGAGTCCAGGGCTACCAACATGGTTATTACCTGTATGAGTCCAGGGCTACCAACATGGTTATTACCTGTATGAGTCCAGGGCTACCAACATGGTTATTACCTGTATGAGTCCAGGGGCTACCAACATGGTTATTACCTGGGTCCAGGGCTACCAACTGGTTAGGAGTCCAGGGCTACCAACATGGTTATTACCTGTATGAGTCCAGGGCTACCAACATGGTTATACCTGTATGAGTCCAGGGCTACCAACATGGTTATTACCTGTATGAGTCCAGGGCTACCAACATGGTTATTACCTGTATGAGTCCAGGGCTACCAACATGGTTATTCCTGTATGAGTCCAGGGCTACCAACATGGTTATTACCTGTATGAGTCCAGGGCTACCAACATGGTTATTACCTGTATGAGTCCAGGGCTACCAACATGGTTATTACCTGTATGAGTCCAGGGCTACCAACATGGTTATTACCTGTATGAGTCCAGGGCTACCAACATGGTTATTACCTGTATGAGTCCAGGGCTACCAACATGGTTATTACCTGTATGAGTCCAGGGCTACCAACATGGTTATTACCTGTATGAGTCCAGGGCTACCAACATGGTTATTACCTGTATGAGTCCAGGGCTACCAACATGGTTATTACCTGTATGAGTCCAGGGCTACCAACATGGTTATTACCTGTATGAGTCCAGGGCTACCAACATGGTTATTACCTGTATGAGTCCAGGGCTACCAACATGGTTATTACCTGTATGAGTCCAGGGCTACCAACATGGTTATTACCTGTATGAGTCCAGGGCTACCAACATGGTTATTACCTGTATGAGTCCAGGGCTACCAACATGGTTATTACCTGTATGAATCCAGGGCTACATGAGACTCTTTCTCAGGCTCTGCCAATCCTATGTTAACCAGACCTCTGGATGTGGGGCAATACTTCAGGATGGCAAACGGCACTGAGAAATGGTTCTGGATCTGGAACACAAAACAACATTGAAAAACTGTGAGTTAAGGATGACATAATCCTTTTTTAACTCGATGGAAAAAAAGATTTTACTGTAATTGAAAAGTGCTGAATATATCAAATGTGTTTTAATAGCAGCTGCTTTCATGTTGCAAGTCCACAGACGTGTTCCTCTCTACTGGAAGCTGTTGAGCATCTATAACCTACAGGAGGACCGTTCCATAGAGAGTGAGTGATGGAGGAGAGTTCCATAGAGAGTGAGTGATGGAGGAGAGTTCCATAGAGAGTGAGTGATGGAGGAGAGTTCCATAGAGAGTGAGTGATGGAGGAGAGTTCCATAGAGAGTGAGTGATGGAGGACAGCTCCATAGAGAGTGAGTGGTGGAGGACAGCTCCATAGAGAGTGAGTGATGGAGGAGAGCTCCATAGAGAGTGAGTGATGGAGGACAGCTCCATAGAGAGTGAGTGATGGAGGAGAGCTCCAGAGAGAGTGAGTGATGGAGGACAGTTCCATAGAGAGTGAGTGATGGAGGAGAGTTCCATAGAGAGTGAGTGATGGAGGACAGCTCCAGAGAGAGTGAGTGATGGAGGACAGTTTCATAGAGAGTGAGTGATGGAGGAGAGTTCCATAGAGAGTGAGTGATTTGCTGACCTGCAGTGGAGAGCGGACGGTGATGACCTTGTTTCCTTCTGAGGCGTCTACCTGCAGCAACACCGACACGTCCTCCTGCAGCATGGGATCTCTCACGTTATACAGCCTCCGGCCAGGCTTGTCCACCGCCATGTTGGAGATCCCACTGTAACCTGTAGGAACTGTGGTGGAGACAGACCAGTGGACATCTTCAGCTGCTGCCTGTATCCATTATCTATGGCAGTGGAATGGCATTTTTAAAAATCCCCATGCCAAGCTATTCAGTTCAAATCCCATTCAAAACCACTGGAAAAGGAAGTATCCCTACCCAGAGACTACAAACAGAGACAAACTCTCTTGGAATGTAAAAGAAGCCTAACCAGGAGTGACCACATCAAGCAACATGTCCAGCACCCCCCCCCTATATACAGTAGTCTACTGACCGATGCTGAGGTTGAAGAGGCAGCTCTCCTGGCGCTGCAAGGCAGACAGTTTGCCCCGTGTCGAGGTCCCGAACACGGAGTGCTCCAGGTCCACGCTCTGCCCTACCCCGACCTCGTGGAGCTTGCCCTGCCCAGGCGAGGCCACCACCCGCAGGTTGGCACTGTGCTGCACGGTGAGGGGGACGCCCAGCGCGTTACGGATGGTGAAGGGGGCCTTCTCCTTCAGACTGTGGTCAAAGGTAGAGGCTGTGCCCTCAGAGAATGCCTGAGCAGAAATGACAAGAACGGAACGGTAGTGTGCTGTGAATAAACGTGCTGCAATTTTCTCCATTTTTTTCATTTTTGTAAACAAACTTCTAAACAATAGGTTGGTTTGTGGGATCTAGATGAATCCAGTCCTGGACTAATAACATGCCCAATGATATCGATGTTTAGTCTAGGAATAACCTTAATTAGAGGTGGAGAAATGGGTCAAACTTTCATAGGAATAATGAATGGGCTACTGTTAACCTGATCAAATCCAATCTGTCCAAACTGACAGAAATAATGTGTCTGATGTTTACTTTTCCTCAGCCGTGTTCCTGTATTCTATGTACATGCAGTGTGTGTGTTGTTGTGTGTGTGTGTGGGGGGTGTGGGGGGTGTGTGTGTGTTGTGCTTTTGTTGTTGTGTGTGTTGAGTGGGTGTGTGGCCATGTGTGAGTTTTTGTGTGTGCATTGTGTGTGGGTGTTTGTGTTTTTGGTGTGTGTATTTGTCGTGTATGTTTGGTGTGTGGGTGTGGGTGTGGGGTGGTGTGTTTTTGTGGGTTTTGTGGTGTTGTGTGGTGTGTGTGTGTGTGTGGTGTGTGTGTGCTGGTGTGTTGTGTGTGTGTGTGTGTGTTGTGTGTGTGGTGTGTGTGTGTGTTGTGTGTGGTGTTGTTGTGTGTGTGTGTGTTGTTATTGTTTTTTTTTTTTGTGTTTGTGCATGTTTTGTGCAGTTGACGCTTGTTTCGTGCGTTGTCAGTGATCATTGGGTGTAGTGCCTTGCTAGTGGGCATCGGCAGATTTTTCATGGTGGTTGGGTTTACGTTTGGTTCTGGCACGTGTTCCGTATTATGTACTGCAGTGTGTGTGTGTGTGTGTTGTTGTGTGTGTGGTGGTGTGTGTGTGTGTGTGTGTGTGGTGTGTGTTGTGTGTGTGGTTGTCTACCTGGCTAGGTTGTTGAATACAGTGAGGCAGCACTTGGAGTGATGTGTAAGTGTGATGTGGTGGTCTGGGAACGATGGGATGGTTGTTGGGGTGTGTTCGTGCTCAGGGGAGACCACTGGTGATCCCGTCGTGAAGTGTGCTTGATCCCTGCACTGTGTGTGTTTGCTTCGTCATGTGTTGGTGCACATGTGTGAATGCTGGTTGATGTGTGTAGTGTTATAGGTTATCTGCGCGTTCCTTGATGGTTGGAGGTTTGTAGTACACGTAGTTGTGTTTCTGGTTGTTAGTGTATGTGTATTGCTTGAGGTTACTATGAGGTTGGTTAGGGTTATTCAGCGTACCTCTAGCTTGAGGTTCCACTATGAGGTTGGTCAGGGTTATTCAGCGTACCTCTAGCTTGAGGTTCCACTATGATGTTGATGGTCAGGGTTATTCAGCGTACCTCTAGCTGAGGTTCCACTATGAGGTGGTCAGGTTATCAGCGTCCTCTAGCTTGAGTTCCACTATGAGGTTGGTTAGGTTATTCACGTACCTCTAGCTTGAGGTTCCACTTGAGGTTGGTAGGTTATTCACGTACCTCTAGCTAGGTTCCACTATGAGGTTGGTCAGGGTTATTCAGCGACCTCTAGCTTGAGGTTCCCTATGAGGTGGTAGGTTACTCAGCGTAGCCTCTAGCTTGAGTTTCACTAAGGTTGGTTAGGGTTATTCAGCGTACCTCTAGCTTGAGGTTCCACTATGAGGTGGTCAGGTATTCAGCGTACCTCTAGCTTGAGGTTCCACTATGAGGTTGGTCAGGGTTATTCAGCGTACCTCTAGCTTGAGGTTCCACTATGAGGTTGGTCAGGGTTACTCAGCGTACCTCTAGCTTGAGGTTTCACTATGAGGTTGGTTAGGGTTATTCAGCGTACCCTAGCTTGAGGTTCCACTATGAGGTTGGTTAGGGTTATTCAGCGTACCTCTAGCTTGAGGTTCCACTATGAGGTTGGTTAGGGTTATTCAGCGTACCTCTAGCTTGAGGTTCCACTATGAGGTTGGTCAGGGTTATTCAGCGTACCTCTAGCTTGAGGTTCCACTATGAGGTTGGTCAGGGTTATTCAGCGTACCTCTAGCTTGAGGTTCCACTATGAGGTTGGTCAGGGTTATTCAGCGTACCTCTAGCTTGAGGTTTCACTATGAGGTTGGTCAGGGTTATTCAGCGTACCTCTAGCTTGAGGTTCCACTATGAGGTTGGTTAGGGCTATTCAGCGTACCTCTAGCTTGAGGTTCCACTATGAGGTTGGTCAGGGTTATTCAGCGTACCTCTAGCTTGAGGTTCCACTATGAGGTTGGTTAGGGTTATTCAGCGTACCTCTAGCTTGAGGTTCCACTATGAGGTTGGTTAGGGTTATTCAGCGTACCTCTAGCTTGAGGTTCCACTATGAGGTTGGTTAGGGTTATTCAGCGTACCTCTAGCTTGAGGTTCCACCTGCGTTTGCCGTCCTCCACCCTCTCTATCAGCGGTTCCCAGACAGCATGGGTCTCATTGAAGTAGTTCACCTGTCAACAGTCAACATATTCACACAGTGTCAAAATCAGGATCGATCCCATTTATATCAATTTAAGTGCACAAATTGAATTGATTATGAAATTCAAAAGAACGTGGGCAGTCGAAAGGTTTGAAATGCACCCACGAATGCCAAACGTAACAAGTATCCCCACATAAGTACGTAATGCACAAGACTAAAGAAAAGCTATGTTTGCCTGCCCAACGACTTCCTAAAATACACATGAGAAGGTCACGTCATGGCACATGAAATGCTCCTGTATGTACAGAAATCAGGATGTGCATCAGGCTAATACTTGAGAGTACTGAAAAGCTCCGGTCCTCACCTCCAGGGTCATGTCAGCGCAGAGGTAGAGGAGGGAGGACCAGTTGTTGGCCGTCCCAGACAGGGAGCTCTCAGCCAGCAGCAGGGGGACCGTCCTGTGGCCCAGGCCAGACTCCATGGTCACCTGAATTACCTTCACATCCACCTTGAAACTCTCACCAACGTTACGGCCGTCCTGGTCACTGAAACTCTCCGTCACCTAGAGGGAAATTCACGTCAAGGTTTAACGCCATTTGTAGGCAGAGAATACAAAAACAAACTATAGTGGAGGTAAACTGAGCGCCCAAATGTTCCTGGCAGGGGACAGAAGGTTCTAGAATAGGGACAGAAGGTTCTAGTATAGGGACAGAAGGTTCTTGTATAGGGACAGAAGGTTCTAGTATAGGGACTGAAGGTTCTAGTATAGGGACAGAAGGTTCTAGTATAGGGACAGAAGGTTCTAGTATAGGGACAGAAGGTTCTAGTATAGGGACAGAAGGTTATTGTATAGGGACTGAAGGTTCTAGAATAGGGACTGAAAGTTCTAGTATAGGGACTGAAGGTTCTAGTATAGGGACAGAAGGTTATTGTATAGGGACTGAAGGTTCTAGAATAGGGACAGAAGGTTATTGTATAGGGACTGAAGGTTCTAGAATAGGGACTGAAGGTTCTTGTATAGGGACAGAAGGTTATTGTATAGGGACTGAAGGTTCTAGAATAGGGACTGAAGGTTCTTGTATAGGGACAGAAGGTTATTGTATAGGGACTGAAGGTTCTAGAATAGGGACTGAAGGTTCTTGTATAGGGACAGAAGGTTATTGTACAGGGACAGAAGGTTCTTGTATAGGGACAGAATACAAACATTGCAATTCCACTGGTACTTGGAAAATATTAAAGATCTTGAGGTATTCAATTTCAATTCCAGTCAATTCAGAAAGTAAACCAAATTCTCACTGAAAAATTCATTGAAGAGAATTAGAATTCAGTGTACTTCCTGAATTGACTGGAATTGAAAAGAAATTGACCCCAACCGTGGTTTCTGTACCTCGCTGGCCGTGTCCACTCCCAGGAACCAGTAGTTGCAGGCGTAGATGTTCATGGTGGACCACAGGCTGCTGACCTCAATCTTCTCCTCCTCTCCTGCCTCGTCTATAGGTTTAGCTGTCATGGCTGCTGTGATGGTCTTCACTGTGTTCAGTATGACAGGGGAGATCTGACAGAGGGAAGGAAGGACGTGGGAGGAATTCATTTGTTACTTTATTTATCCTTTATTAATACAGGGTCAGTCAGCGGATTCTTATTTGTGATGATAATGGATGATCTCAATGATAATCAATTGAAAATCTCAATTGCAATGACGATCTCGATCGATGGCTATGTTGATAAGTAGCTTCTCAGTGCGTCAGGCGGTTCAATAATTCAAACCTTTTCTCTCTCCGAGCACTCAGAGCTAAAAGGTCTTCATGGATCCACCTGTACCCGAATACCCAAGACCCGATCCGGAACCCGAGCGGGTCCGGATCCAGAATTCTAAAATAATGTCACAGGTCTAATCTGATATGATTGTCACGGGTATGTGTAATTTTAACTGACAGATCCGAACTAGACCTCTGCAGTAGAGAGAGAGAGAGAGAGAGAGAAATTGGGATGAAACCTACTTTGACAATGACTTCTTCCACAGTCACACAGCCGGTAAGGGGTTGGTTGGGGTGGGTTTTGGTTTCCAGGACGACAGAACACGGCCGTAGCACCTGAAGACCAATGAGAAAGAAGCATTAGGGAGTTGATTCAATTCAATATCCTTTCACGGAAAATGTATTAACACAAAATTGCAAATAGCTTTGAATCATGCTTCATCCCAGCTGATGGGGCCCTCCTGTAGCTCAGTTGGTAGAGCGTGGCGCTTGCAACGCCAGGGTTGTGGGTTCGTTTATAATATAATAATAATATGCCATTTAGCAGACGCTTTTATCCAAAGCGACTTACAGTCATGCGTGCATACATTTTTACGTATGGGTGGTCCCGGGGATCGAACCCACTACCCTGGCGTTACAAGCGCCATGCTCTACCAATTGAGCTACAGAGGACCACACTGGGGGCCAGTATGAAAATGTATGCACTCACTAACTGTAAGTCACTCTGGATAAGAGCGTCTGCTAAATGACTAGAAATGTAAATGTCTTACGGTAGTGACATTAGATGCTGTGTAGAGGGTCTAAAAAAAATAGAGATATTAAAAGCTATTTTATGCTCACCGTGGTGACAGCCTGGTTCTCCTCGGTCCTGATGAAGGGGCAGGCCAGAACTTTGAGCTCTCTGAGGTTGGCCGTCATGCTTTGTCCCCCAGGGGCCCCGGGCCCTCCCCCGGGCTCTAGCATCAGACTGAAGTCACACTGGAATGAGGCCACCAGGGCCGGAGCGTCGGCTCTCATCAGGTTAGCCACAAACACCACCTCTGGATCTACTATGACCACACGCAGCTTGGTCCTGGGACTGGAGCCTGGGGGGGGGGGAGAGGTGGAGGGCGAAGAAACACAAGGGAAGTCAAGAAAACAGCCATTACCCCACCACCGCACATAGACTAATATTTGGTATGGAGGCCAGAGAGAGACGGAGAGGATACAACTATTCTGTCAGGTATGAAACTGAAGGAAGAATATAGGAAGGTAAAGAAAACACCGTACAATACATTACCATCACTCCACACCAAAAGACAACACTGTAGCCATCACAATACATTACCATCACTCCACACCAAAAGACAACACCGTAGCCATCACAATACATTACCATCACTCCACACCAAAAGACAACACCGTAGCCATCACAATACATTACCATCACTCCACACCAAAAGAAAACACCTTAGCCATCACAATACATTACCATCACTCCACACCAAAAGACAACACCGTAGCCATCACAATACATTACCATCACTCCACACCAAAAGACAACACCGTAGCCATCACAATACATTACCATCACTCCACACCAAAAGACAACACCTTAGCCATCACAATACATTACCATCACTCCACACCAAAAGACAAACACCGTAGCCATCACAATACATTACCATCACTCCACACCAAAAGACAACACCGTAGCCATCACAATACATTACCATCACTCCACACCAAAAGAAAACACCTTAGCCATCACAATACATTACCATCACTCCACACCAAAAGACAACACCGTAGCCATCACAATACATTACCATCACTCCACACCAAAAGACAACACCGTAGCCATCACAATACATTACCATCACTCCACACCAAAAGACAACACCTTAGCCATCACAATACATTACCATCACTCCACACCAAAAGACAACACCGTAGCCATCACAATACATTACCATCACTCCACACCAAAAGACAACACCGGAGCCATCACAATACATTACCATCACTCCACACCAAAAGGAATTCCTACGAACATAGTTGAATGGCTGTATAGTTTTCTGTTTCTAATTTCCCCGACCCCCTCTCCCCTTACCTGTTCTGGGGTCAGTGTTGGTTCTATCCCGAAGCTCAGCCAGCTGTTTGAGGGGTAGCTGGGAGGTCTTGGCCAGGTCCGGCATGGTGTTAGTGGGCACGGCCTGGGCAGAGCTCTGGGGCAGGGCCTGGATGAAGAAGTCTGCCACCGCCATCAGGAACTCCACGCTGGCACACAGATAAAGCTTCTGGAACACCGCCACCACCTGGCGCTCACTGGCACTCTGAGCGTACGTCACGTCTATCATGGCTTCCTCACTCTCCTCGCCACGCTTACCCAGCATCCTGAGGGTTTTGGGCAAAAACATGAGGTTACATGTCAATCAATCCAACAATCGATACATTGAGACCGACCCGACTGTACTGTATGTATAACCTCCGTACTGCGTAGAACACAACCCAGTGGTACATTCCAGAAGTTTAACCTTTTGGTAGCCTCCACCCCAGCCGTGTGATGTCTGGCAGGCAGCGTGAGACTAACCGTGAGGTGACTCTCTGTATGCCTGTCCTCATGTCGTCCAGGGTGCAGGCTGTGAGGATGCTAGAGGCCTCCATGGCCCCGTTATTAAACATTTTCCCTGAAGCCTTTATCAGGTGCAAGGTAAACTCCCCCAGACACAGCCCCTCCTGGTGTTGAGACACTGCTGATGCCTTGGAAATGGGGAAACAAAAGACATGACATCTGTCAATAAAACCAACCTTGTAGTCTCTTTGAAACGTCAGCAGACCACTGGGGGAACTACAGAGAGTCATTACAAGGTCATTACCACAGAGTCATTTTGGACAGTAATGACTGGTGTTGGTAGATGTTCAAACTCGTCACCCTAATCATGGCTTTATCTACATTTACATTTAAGTCATTTAGCAGACGCTCTTATCCAGAGCGACTTACAGTTAAGTGAGTGCATACATGATTTTTTTTATTTTTCATACTATTTTTCATACCCCGGTGGGAATCGAAACCCACAACCCTGGCGTTGCAAACGCCATGCTCTACCAACTGAGCTACATCCCTGCCGGCCATTCCCTCCCCTACCCTAGACGACGCTGGGCCAATTGTGCGCCGCCCCCATGGGTCTCCCGGTCACGGGCCGGCTACGACAGAGCCTGGATTCGAACCAGGATCTCTAGTGGCACAGCTAGCACTGCGATGCAGTGCCTTAGACCACTGCGCCACTCGGGTCTAATTCTCCAGGGCTTAGAGAGCAGAGTGGACATCAGAGTAAATGACTGGTCTTTACTGTCCCTCTGTCCAAGGCCCAATTTCCCTGTTCCTCCACATGGTACATTAGACGTGAGACTGGGCTACATCACCTCTAGGTACGTACCTGTTTAGGGTCATTGCTGTACAGAACCAGTCCCAGGGACTCTATGTTGAAGACGAACTTCATGGTTTCCAGGGGCTCCTCTTCTACCTCTTGCTCTGGAAGTTCGACCATGTTCGCATCTGAAGGATGAGGAGATAAGAGAAACATGTCGTAAGAGTCAGGGACTCCAGGCGATACCCTACCGACACACACACACATCGCTTATGACCTCTGACCTTTGGGGTAGTCTGTTTTGAGCATCAGTGCAGTCCTGTGTTTCAGGGCTGCTGTGTCCGGGCTGGTGTGTTGGTCTGGCTGCAGACTGCTGGCTTCTCCGAAGTTCTCCATCAGGATCCTCAACAGGACCGTTAGGTCATCCTGACTCAGGGCAACCTGGGGAGAACAGAGAGGATGTAGCTGTAGCTAATGCTAATGGTCGCTAATGCTAATGTCACTAATACTAGTTAACCTGAAGAGACAAGAACAGAGAGGATGTAGCTGTAGCTAATGCTAATGGTCGCTAATGCTAATGTCACTAATACTAGTTAACCTGAAGAGACAAGCACAGAGAGGATGTAGCTGTAGCTAATGATAATGGTCGCTAATGCTAATGTCACTAATACTAGTTAACCTGAAGAGACAAGCACAGAGAGGATGTAGCTGTAGCTAATGCTAATGGTCGCTAATGCTAATGTCACTAATACTAGGTAACCTGAAGAGACACAAGCACAGAGAGGATGGAGCCGTAGCGAATGCTAATGTTGCTGTTGCTAAAGCCAATAATGCTGTAGCTAATGCCGCGTTCACATCATGTCGGAGTGATCGGAGGAACGACTTGTTACTTCGGAGGAACAACTTGGAGCGTTCACTTGCTCGGAGATCAGAAGGAACGCAAGAACCATTCTTACAATTTACAGACGAAATCGCGGCAATGTTTGTTGCCATTTTCAGTGGTGCGTGACGGCAGAGTTCAGCATGTGGGAAATATCGGGGTCCAGAGATCATACCCGAGATTTATAGTCATAATTACGAGTTGGAGGGGCGTTCACGTGAATTTTTCCCAGTAGGAAGGTCACATTTACGAGTTCCCGACATGACGTGAACGCGGCATAAGGACATACAAAGTTGATTTACTGTTTAACATATTTCATTTTTTTTTAAAGTGAGGCGAGCGAGCAAATTAAATAAAAATATAAACAATTTGGAACCCCTTGTAAAAATCAGAAACAACCTTAGCACAACACCTAGTGACATTACCAAGAGATTTTAATATTTTGGTATAATGGTTTTGGAATGACAGTCACAGAAACCACAGTGCCTTGCCTTGATTATCTTGATTAAAAGAATCGATTCATATTCATTTTAGTCATTTAGCAGACGCTCTTATCCAGAGCGACTTACAGGAGCAATTAGGGTTAAGTGCCTCGCTCACGGGCACATCTACAGATTTTTCACCTAGTCGGCTCGGGGATTCGAACCAGCGACCTTTCGGTTACTGGCCCAACGCTCTTAACCGCTAGGCTTTGATTATCTTACTGTCCAGCCCTAGAGTACTGTAGCATGTACCTTGCATTCCATACCTGGCTGCAAGCAGAAGCCAAATGTTAGTTAGTGTGACTAAAATCATCAAAGCTCAGCTGTTATGGGTTCAAGGAACAAAGTTACTTCAAGTCTAAAGGAAGGTGACGACGTCGCACGAGTTTAACTAGCCACAACTCACCAATACCATTCTCCCATCAGAGGTCAACCAATCAGAATGACTAAATCATGAAAGCTCAGCTATTATGATTTGAAGGAAATAGTTCCTTCAAGGTATCAGGGAGGGTGACATTACTGCACGAGTAAAGCTAGCTACAATCAGCTTCTCTGCTACAACACAAAGATCTTGGTATCAAAACAGATCTTTTTTCTAACCACTCCCTTTTCGAGGGGAAGACGTGATTGCAGTTCCTGTTGGCTCCTACCTTCATGGGCTTGAGGTCTCCATCAACCTCTACGGCAGCCATCTTGTGGTACCATGCTGCAGCCAGGTTCCTCTTCACTTTTAGGACCAGGTTGACCGGCTCCAGCAGCTCGGTACTGGGCTGAGAGTCTGTTTCCATGGAAATCCTAATGAGAGAAAGAACAGCGAATTATAGACAGGGATAACTAGACCACAGTATACAGTATTAGGCTGGTATCCAGACTTTCATACCTTCATACCGTTCCTGTACCACACCAGGGGTACGGTATTACCGGCAGTACACACCAGGGGTACGGTATTACCGGCAGTGCACACCAGGGGTACGGTATTACCGGCAGTACACACCAGGGATACGGTAATTACCGGCAGTGCACACCAGGGGTACGGTATACGGCAGTGCACACCAGGGAACGGTATCCGGCAGTTGCAACCAGGAACGGATTTACCGGCCAGTGCACACAGGGGTACGTATTACCGGCAGTGCCACACCAGGGGTACGGTATTACCGGCAGTGCACACCAGGGGTACGGTATTACCGGCAGTGCACACCAGGGATACGGTATTACCGGCAGTGCACACCGGGGATACGGTATTACCGGCAGTGCACACCAGGGATACGGTATTACCGGCAGTGCACACCAGGGGTACGGTATTACCGGCAGTGCACACCAGGGATACGGTATTACCGGCAGTGCACACCAGGGGTACGGTATTACCGGCAGTGCACACCAGGGGTACGGTATTACCGGCAGTGCACACCAGGGGTACGGTATTACCGGCAGTGCACACCAGGGGTACGGTATTACCGGCAGTGCACACCAGGGTACGGTTTACCGGCAGTCACACCAGGGTACGGTATTACCGGCAGTGCACACCAGGGGTACGGTATTACCGGCAGTGCACACCAGGGATACGGTATTACCGGCAGTGCACACCAGGGGTACGGTATTACCGGCAGTGCACACCAGGGATACGGTATTACCGGCAGTACACACCAGGGATACGGTATTACCGGCAGTACACACCAGGGGTACGGTATTACTTTTTCTTTTTTTTTCTTTTTTTTTTACTCACAAAACAAATTTAGGCAGCAAATTGATCCAGGAGGGGATTGATTGTCTCTGCTGTAACCAAGAAGCTTGATCTTGCAAGCTAGCCACTTAGCTAGCAAGTTAGAGAACCAAACGCATAGCTGGAGCCCTGAGCTGGAGATCATTTATTTGACACATCTTAGATAGTTAACGTATAGTTATAAGCGGTGGCGTAGCATGCACTCCCCGGGCTTCATGGCGCCACGCATAATTTCTTTACGGAATTGAAAATCATACCGCGTGTATTTCAAAATACCCCAGTCTACGGTATGAACAGTATAGTGCCCAAGCCTATACAGTAAGACCACTATTGAACCAGCCAGTTTCTTTGAGAAGTAACTCTTACAACGCTAACTAACGCTAGTCAAATAGGTTTCTTTGAGAAGCAACTGTTACAACTCAAATCAATCAATCAAATGTATTTATGAAGCCTTTTTTACATCAGCAGTTGTCACAGAGTGCGTATACAGAAACCACAGAAAGCAAGCAATGCAGATGTAGAGGCACGGTGGCTAAGAAAAACTCCCTAGAAAGGCAGGAACCTAGAGAGGAAGCAGGCTCTGAGGGGTGGCCAGTCCTCTTCTGGCTGTACTGGGTAGAGAGGAACCAGGCTCTGAGGGGTGGCCAGTCCTCTTCTGGTTGTACTGGGTAGAGAGGAACCAGGCTATGAGGGGTGACCAGTCCTCTTCTGGCTGTGCTGGGTAGAGAGGAACCAGGCTCTGAGGGGTGGCCAGTCCTCTTCTGGCTGTACTGGGTAGAGAGGAACCAGGCTCTGAGGGGTGGCCAGTCCTCTTCTGGCTGTACTGGGTAGAGAGGAACCAGGCTCTGAGGGGTGGCCAGTCCTCTTCTGGCTGTACTGGGTAGAGAGGAACCAGGCTCTGAGGGGTGGCCAGTCCTCTTCTGGCTGTACTGGGTCGAGAGGAACCAGGCTCTGAGGAGTGGCCAGTCCTCTTCTGGCTGTACTGGGTAGAGAGGAACCAGGCTCTGAGGGGTGGCCAGTCCTCTTCTGGCTGTGCCGGGTCGAGATTATCAGAGAACTAACGGTAGTCAGAGGGTTATTGGAGAACCAACTCTTACAAGTCTAACAACTAACTAACGACGGTAGAGCATCAAACCCTTGCTTTCTGATCTGGGACCAGGCATCAAACCCTTGCTTTCTGATCTGGGACCAGGCATTAAACCCTTGCTTTCTGATCTGGGACCAGGCATCAAACCCTTGCTTTCTGATCTGGGACCAGGCATCAAACCCTTGCTTTCTGATCTGGGACCAGGCATCAAACCCTTGCTTTCTGATCTGGGACCAGGCATCAAACCTTTGCTTTCTGATCTGGGAACAGGCATCAAACCTTTGCTTTCTGATCTGGGACCAGGCATTACATTTTAAATTTTAGTCATTTAGCAGACACTCTTATCCAGAGCGACTTACAGTTAGTGAGTGCATACATTATTTGTTTTATTTTTCATACTGGCCCCCCGTGGGAATCGAACCCACAACCCTGGCGTTGCAAACGCCATGCTCTACCAACTGAGCTACATCCCTGCCGGCCATTCCCTCCCCTACCCTGGACGACGCTGGGCCAATTGTGCGCCGCCCCATGGGTCTCCCGGTTGCGGCCGGCTACGACAGAGCCTGGATTCGAACCAGGATCTCTAGTGGCACAGCTAGCACTGCGATGCAGTGCCTTAGACCAGTGCTTTCTGCACTGATGAAGCAGAAGATGACTGCGTTAACAGAATGCACTGACCTGGACAGTTTGAGCTGTGTGAGCTGTACGTCCATGTGGTCAATGACAGCAGGAAGGGGACATCCCTCCACAGCAAGTAGAGAGAAACTGTTGCCCACGGTGATGAGCCCCAGGTCCACCTCCAGTGCATTGTGGGAGGTGGAGGACTGAGGGATGATGATGAGTGGGGCCTTCAGCTTGATGTCCATGGAGAGACGGAAGCTCTTCTGGGCAAAGTCCCTGATGCTGGAGGCTGCCTTCTCTGCTGCCTGGGCCGTGGCCGCACTAAGCGCCTCTTTGGCTGTCTGGAAGTTGTTGCTGAAATGCTATAAGATACGGAAAACACGGATGAGTGAAGTTCTTTACAGGTCAGAAAGCAATGGAGCGGCATCAACAGCGGAGACCTAGCTAGGATTGCAAAAACTCCGGAAACTTCTATTTTTTTTCAGAAATCCCAGTTGGATGATTCCTGGAATCAGTAAAGTATCCCTTAACTGGGAATCATCCAACCAAGATTTCTGAAGAACCCAGGAACTTTAGAAGAGATTCTGGAATTTTTCAATCCTAGACCTAACTGAAGAAAAAAGAGTCTCTGCACACTTAAATACAAAGATCAGTTTTAAATACTCAGACGATTGTCAAGAGATTTCTCCAGCACCAACGCTGAGACTCACCAGCAAAGACATGACAAACTTGTGGAGGTAGATGACTTGGATGCAGCCCACGTTGAGCTTGACCTTCCCATCTGTTTTGGAGGTGTCTGTGTAGCCGTCTCCCTCTGTGGCTTTGGGGGTCAGACTCATAGTGAAACTAAACACCTCATCTCCTACGATAGAGATGGCCTGCAAGCGAGAACCACACGTTAGCAGGTAAACTGAACTGCAATATTTCACGGTTCCACGATACAGTGTACCGCCCAAATCTCACTCTTTTATGGTTTTGCTTCCTTGACTTACCTTTTTGTGAATACTTTTTGGATCAACATTAATAACGATGAAATCCCGAAGGCGGGTAGAGATGTGGGTTTGGGGCCCTTGCATCAGGAGGCATCCATTGAAACCTGTACAACAAGATACAATGTTTATCTGATGCTGACATCATTTCAGAAAGAGCAAACCATACAAGCACAAGACACTTAAATTACAACAAACAGATAAAGTATTTCATCATATTCAAACCTTAGCTGAAATCCCTTGCAAAAGCCATAGATGATAAAGCAAAATAAAAGATTTTAAAAAACATACAAATACAAAACAATATATATATAAAACACATGAAAATTAAAAATATACTCGAAAAAAAAAATATATAAAAAAAATGATTAAAAAATATATATATAATACAAATAACAAATAAATTAAAAAAATGTATACAAATGTAAAGTGGTTATCCCACTGGCTATCATAAGGTGAATGCACCAATTTGTAAGTCGCTCTGGATAAGAGCGTCTGCTAAATGACGTAAAATGTAAAATGATTCTCAAATGAAAGTGTAGTTGTATAAAGAGAACACTGCATGGGCCCGAGGTTCTTTCTGTATCCGTACCTTGTATCTTAATGTCGGCCATGTTGCAGCTCCGATCACACACTAGGACGTTGAACGCCCCCAGCTGCATCATTACCTTCAGGTCGATGACGTCACTGTCTGATGGAGAACCTAGAGCCGCTGTCATGGAAGTGGACAGAAAAGTCACGTGATTTCATTACTGGTTGCCCAACCAAAGAGACATGTAAGGTAGTCCTTAGGTCTTAGAATACGTTATACAGTGCATTCGGAAAGTATTCAGACACTTTGCTATGAGACTCGAAATTGAGCTCAGGTGCATTCTGTTTCGATTGATCATCCTTGAGATGTTTCCACAACTTGATTGGAGTCCACCTGCAAATGTATTAAAAATAAAAAACTGAAATATAACATTTACATAAGTATTCAGACCCTTTACTCAGTACTTTGTTGAAGCACCTTTGGCAGCAATTACAACCTTGAGTCTTCTTGGGTATGACGCTACAAGCTTGGCACACCTGTATTTGGGGAGTTTCTCCCATTCTTCTCGGCTGATCCTCTCAAGCTCTGTCAGGTTGGATGGGGAGTGTCGCTGCACAGCTATTTTCAGGTCTCTCCAGAGATGTTCGATCGGGTTCAAGTCCGGGCTCTGGCTGGGCCACTCAAGGACATTCAGAGACTTGTCCCGAAGCCACTCCTGCATTGTCTTGGCTGTGTGCTTAGGGTCGTTGTTCTGTTGGAAGGTGAACCTTCGCCCCAGTCTGAGGTCCTGAGAGCTCTGGAGTAGGTTTTCATCAAGGATCTCTCTGTACTTTGCTCCGTTCATCTTTCCCTCGATCCTGACTAGTCTCCCAGTCCCTGCCGCTGAAAAACATCCCCACAGCATGATGCTGCTACCACCATGCTTCACCGTAGGGATGGGTGCCAGGTTTCCTCCAGACGTAGACGCTTGGCATTCAGGCCAAAGAGTTCAATCTTGGTTTCATCAGACCAGAGAATCTTGTTTCTCATGGTCTGAAAGTCCTTTAGGTGCCTTTTGGCAAACTCCAAGCGGTCTGTCATGTGCCTTTTACTGAGGAGTGGCTTCCGTCTGGCCGCTCTACCATAAAGGCCTGATTGGTGGATTGCTGCAGAGATACTTGTCCTTCTGGAAGGTTCTCCCATCTCCACAGAGGAACTCTGGAGCTCTGTCAGTGTGACCATCGGGTTCTTGGTCACCTCCCTGACCAAGGCCATTCTCCCCCGATTGTTCAGTTTGGCCGGGCGGCCAGCTCTAGGAAGAGTCTTGGTGGTTCCAAACCTCTTCCATTTAAGAATGATGGAGGCCACTGTGTTCTTGGGGACCTTCAATGCTGCAAAAAAAACGTGATACCCTTCCCCAGATCTGTGCCTCGACACAATCCTGTCTCGGAGCTCTACGGACAATTAATTTGACCTCAAGGCTTGGTTTTTGCTCTGACATGCACTTTCAACTGTGGGACCTTATATAGACAGGTGTGTGCCTTTCCAAATCATGTCCAATCAATTGAATTTACCACAGGTGGACTCCAAATCAAGTTGTAGAAACATCTCAAGGATGATCAATGGAAACATGATGTACCCAAGCTAAATTTCGAGTCTCGTATCAAAGGGTCTGAATACTTATGTAAATAAGGTATTTCTGTTTTTTATTTGTTATAAATTTGCTAACATTTCTAAAAACCTGTTTTCGCTTTGTCATTATGGGGTATGGTCTGTAGATTAATGAGGATAAAACATTAATTTAATCCATATTAGAATAAGGCTGTAACGTAACACAATGTGGAAAAAGGGAAAGGGGTCTGAATACTTTTCGAATGCACTGTATGTAATGAAATGAATGTTATGTTGTATTACTAACGTGAAAACCAATACAAAAATATCCAAGCGGAATCTGTTATATCTGTCATTTTAATGTGTATCCGTTCCTGTATTCCAGATGACTGAAAAGGACCGGTTAGGTAGTCAAGGGCATTATCATGTACGGTGCATTCGGAAAGTATTCAGACCAAAAAATTCAAAACAATTGCCCAGCACTGGGAGCGAACTCGTGATGCTAGGAGCCGGAGCGCACTGCTTAGAATGATTAGACCACCGCGCTACCACCGCAGTTCACAATGCTCCAGCAAGTCGCCAGAATACTTGATCGTAACAGTGTGGTCCTCTGTAGCTCAGCTGGTAGAGCACGGCGCTTGTAACGCCAAGGTAGTGGGTTCGATCCCCGGGACCACCCATACGTAAAAATGTATGCGCACATGACTGTAAGTCGCTTTGGATAAAAGCGTCTGCTAAATGGCATATTATCATATTATTATAATAGCGCGTCCTTTTTAAACAATATAATTAATACCTAAACTTTAACTCTTTGAGTTGATTCTGTTTTAACAGAAAGGGAAACCATGAGATCTTGTTGGTATAAAGTGTTTGTACTGACTTGGTGAAGACGGCCCTCCTCTCCTTTGTCTTGTGCCCTGAGTGCAGACTGTTGAGTGTGTGTTTGCTTATAGTGTGTGTGTGTGTGTGTGTGTGTGTGTGTGTGTGTGTGTGTGTGTGTGTGTGTGTGTGTGTGTGTGTGTGTGTGTCAATCTGTACAGTGTGTGTCCAGTGTGTTGTGTCCTTGTGTAATGTATATTCTGTGTTTACTTGACTTGGTGGAGACCGGCCTGCTGCTCTCCTCAGACTTCTGTTTAGGCTCCTCTGGTGAGGGGGGCAGGCTGCCGGAGGACAGAGCTGAAGACAGGAAGTCTATGGTGGAGAGGAGAGCCTCAGTGTGGAGCAGTAGATCCAGGGAAGTAAAGGTCACCTACAGGAGGGTGGGACGGGGGGACGGGGGGAGAGGGGGAGAGAGAGAGAGAGAGAGAGAGAGAGAGAGAGAGAGAGAGAGAGAGAGAGAGAGAGAGAGAGAGAGAGAGAGAGAGAGAGAGAGAGCCTCTTAACCAAGTCACATGGACTGTGACGATCAGACGGTAAATCAAAGGAGCCGTTTGAGGTCTTAGAGAACAGGAGAACAGGGAGATGTCGGCAGGCTTCACAGACCTCTCAGATGCCCATTCAACAACCACCAGGATACATCAGCACGGCCGCTGAATTTATAAACGCACAAGTGAATCTATCTAACATAAGACACATATCAGAACCTGTTCCAGCGAGCACAACTAGTAAATGCTAGTTTAAAAACAGAACTGGTTGGAATCTGGTTGAAATTATGTCATTTCATTTTGCCCGCTTGGGTGTACGGGACAAAAGGTGGCATTTGTGGAGAATAGAATGATTAGATATCATTACTTACATTGATCATCTGCTCAGTATTCTTGTGAACAGTGGCAAAGTTTGGCCTATTTCTGTCAGCCTGAGAAGAAAGAAAACACAAATCAATTAGTAGTCATTTAGAGGTAATGGAAACACAATGAAAACACATATCAATTAGCAGTCATTTAGAGGTAATGGAAACACAATGAAAACGCAAATCAATTAGCAGTCATTTAGGGGTAATGGAACCACAATGAAAACACAAATCGATCCCAATCACAAAACATTAGCAGTTGTTAAACGCTCAAAGTAACACAGTGTAGAATTTGACTAGGCCTACTCATGGCTCCTTAGAAATACAGCTTTTGTAACTAGGACCACCGCTTCTGAAAACCATTCATTTGGAAAAGAAGATACACTTTGAATCAATCCTATAAAACACGTCGATCTTACTAAGATAACAGTGATGATCCCGTTATCAGACCCTTGGTGCCAGGCACCACCACGTCTGCAGAGCGCCATGGGGCTGTGTCTACAATGGCACCCTACTCCTATATAGTACACTACTTTTGACAAAGGGCCGGCACAGGGTTCTGGTTAAAATTAGTGCACAAAATTAGTGCACTGTATATATGTGGTCCTCTGTAGCTCAGCTGGTAGAGCACGGCGCTTGTAACGCCAAGGTAGTGGGTTCGATCCCCGGGACCACCCATACACAAAAATGTATGCATGCACGACTGTAAGTCGCTTTGGATAAAAGTGTCTGCTAAATGGCATATTATTATTATTATTATTATTATATGGAATATGGTGCCATTTTGGACACAGGCCCAGGTCTGGAGAGTGCCCTGGTCTATTGTGTTGATAATTACAGTGATAATGTAACGCCGTCCTGCACAGTATCTCCAACTGACGTTGGGGCCGCGGGAAGAAGCTGACATTGAGCCAGACGTCTTTGGGTTGTATTGACACTAGAGTCTGCTGCCTGGCAACAGAACACATGTCCACAGAGAGAGGGACATATGGCCGGGGGTTTCTGAACAGCTATAACACACTATCATTCATATAACCACAGTACAGTGACGATGGTGATTCTGGGAAAGGGCCTCTTTGTATTTTTGAAGAATTCTTATCTGAAAATTCCTATTTTAGGAAAGGTTCATGAAGGTGTTTCATTGGGTATTTATTAACTTAATGACGTCAACGCTTCAATTTCCAAAGTTATCAAATAATTCCAGAACTGTAGGGGGAAGTCGAGTGTTCCATTGAACCTGTATCGACTTTGTATTTGCTCTTATACAAGGCTTTAATAATAATAATAAGACTCCATGAGAATATTCCATTAAAGCAAAGTGCTTTGCATTTTGTTGACTTAGTGTGGACTTTAGCAAGAACTCTCAATCTTTATATAGCCAATCAATACACAGAGCACAAGGTCAAATCAAGAACACTGTAAGTACTACAGACTGTACTAGAGGTATAGACTGTACTAGAGGTATAGACTGTACTAGAGGTATAGACTGAACTAGAGGTATAGACTGTACTAGAGGTATAGACTGAACTAGAGGTATAGACTGAACTAGAGGTATAGACTGTACTGTAGACTGTACTAGAGGTATAGACTGTACTAGAGGTATAGACTGAACTAGAGGTATAGACTGTACTAGAGGTATAGACTGTACTAGAGGTATAGACTGTCCTAGAGGTATAGACTGTACTAGAGGTATAGACTGTACTGTAGACTGTACTAGAGGTATAGACTGCACTAGAGGTATAGACTGTACTAGAGGTATAGACTGTACTAGAGGTATAGACTGTACTAGAGGTATAGACTGTACTATAGACTGTACTAGAGGTATAGACTGTACTAGAGGTATAGACTGTACTAGAGGTATAGACTGTACTAGAGGTATAGACTGTACTATAGACTGTACTAGAGGTATAGACTGTACTAGAGGTATAGACTGTACTGTAGACTGTACTAGAGGTATAGACTGTACTAGAGGTATAGACTGTAGTATAGACTGTACTAGAGGTATAGACTGTAGTATAGACTGTACTAGAGGTATAGACTGTACTAGAGGTATAGACTGTACTGTAGACTGTACTAGAGGTATAGACTGTACTAGAGGTATAGACTGTACTAGAGGTATAGACTGTACTAGAGGTATAGAGTGAACTAGAGGTATAGACTGTCCTGTAGACTGTACTAGAGGTATAGACTGTACTAGAGGTATAGACTGTACTAGAGGTATAGACTGTACTGTAGACTGTACTAGAGGTATAGACTATACTAGAGGTATAGACTGAACTATAGGTATAGACTGTAGTATAGACTGTACTAGAGGTATAGACTGTACTAGAGGTATAGACTGTACTAGAGGTATAGACTGAACTAGAGGTATAGACTGTACTAGAGGTATAGACTGTACTAAAGGTATAGACTGTACTAGAGGTATAGACTGTAATAGAGGTATAGACTGTACTGTAGACTGTACTAGAGGTATAGACTGTACTAGAGGTATAGACTGTACTAGAGGTATAGACTGTACTAGAGGTATAGACTGAACTAGAGGTATAGACTGTACTAGAGGTATAGACTGAACTAGAGGTATAGACTGAACTAGAGGTATAGACTGTACTGTAGACTGTACTAGAGGTATAGACTGTACTAGAGGTATAGACTGAACTAGAGGTATAGACTGTACTAGAGGTATAGACTGTACTAGAGGTATAGACTGTCCTAGAGGTATAGACTGTACTAGAGGTATAGACTGTACTGTAGACTGTACTAGAGGTATAGACTGCACTAGAGGTATAGACTGTAGTATAGACTGTACTAGAGGTATAGACTGTACTAGAGGTATAGACTGTACTAGAGGTATAGACTGTACTAGAGGTATAGACTGTACTGTAGACTGTACTAGAGGTATAGACTGTACTAGAGGTATAGACTGTAGTATAGACTGTACTAGAGGTATAGACTGTAGTATAGACTGTACTAGAGGTATAGACTGTACTAGAGGTATAGACTGTACTGTAGACTGTACTAGAGGTATAGACTGTACTAGAGGTATAGACTGTACTAGAGGTATAGACTGTACTAGAGGTATAGAGTGAACTAGAGGTATAGACTGTCCTGTAGACTGTACTAGAGGTATAGACTGTACTAGATGTATAGACTGTACTAGAGGTATAGACTGTACTGTAGACTGTACTAGAGGTATAGACTATACTAGAGGTATAGACTGAACTATAGGTATAGACTGTAGTATAGACTGTACTAGAGGTATAGACTGTACTAGAGGTATAGACTGTACTAGAGGTATAGACTGAACTAGAGGTATAGACTGTACTAGAGGTATAGACTGTACTAAAGGTATAGACTGTACTAGAGGTATAGACTGTAATAGAGGTATAGACTGTACTGTAGACTGTACTAGAGGTATAGACTGTACTAGAGGTATAGACTGTACTAGAGGTATAGACTGTACTGTAGACTGTACTAGAGGTATAGACTGTACTAGAGGTATAGACTGTACTAGAGGTATAGACTGTACTAAAGGTATAGACTGTACTAGAGGTATAGACTGTACTAGAGGTATAGACTGTACTAGAGGTATAGAGTGAACTAGAGGTATAGACTGTCCTGTAGACTGTACTAGAGGTATAGACTGTACTAGAGGTATAGACTGTACTAGAGGTATAGACTGTACTGTAGACTGTACTAGAGGTATAGACTGTACTAGAGGTATAGACTGTACTGTAGACTGTACTAGAGGTATAGACTGTACTAGAGGTATAGACTGAACTAGAGGTATAGACTGTACTATAGACTGTACTAGAGGTATAGACTGTACTAGAGGTATAGACTGTACTGTAGACTGTATTAGAGGTATAGACTGTACTAGAGGTATAGACTGTACTAGAGGTATAGACTGTACTGTAGACTGTACTAGAGGTATAGACTGTATTAGAGGTATAGACTGTACTATAGACTGTGCTAGAGGTATAGACTGTACTAGAGGTATAGACTGTACTATAGACTGAACTAAAGGTATACACTGTACTAGAGGTATAGACTGTACTAGAGGTATAGACTGAACTAGAGGTATAGACTGAACTAGAGGTATAGACTGTACTAGAGGTATAGACTGTACTGTAGACTGTACTAGAGGTATAGACTGTACTAGAGGTATAGACTGCACTAGAGGTATATACTGTACTGTAGACTGTACTAGAGGTATAGACTGTACTAGAGGTATAGACTGTACTGTAGACTGTACTAGAGGTATAGACTGTATTAGAGGTATAGACTGTACTATAGACTGTGCTAGAGGTATAGACTGTACTAGAGGTATAGACTGTACTATAGACTGAACTAAAGGTATAGACTGTACTAGAGGTATAGACTGTACTAGAGGTATAGACTGTACTAGAGGTATAGACTGAACTAGAGGTATAGACTGAACTAGAGGTATAGACTGTACTAGAGGTATAGACTGTACTGTAGACTGTACTAGAGGTATAGACTGTACTAGAGGTATAGACTGCACTAGAGGTATAGACTGTACTGTAGACTGTACTAGAGGTATAGACTGTACTAGAGGTATAGACTGTACTGTAGACTGTACTAGAGGTATAGACTGTACTAGAGGTATAGACTGTACTAGAGGTATAGACTGAACTAGAGGTATAGACTGTAGTATAGACTGTACTAGAGGTATAGACTGTACTGTAGACTGTACTAGAGGTATAGACTGTACTAGAGGTATAGACTGTACTGTAGACTGTACTAGAGGTATAGACTGTACTAGAGGTATAGACTGCACTAGAGGTATAGACTGTACTGTAGACTGTACTAGAGGTATAGACTGAACTAGAGGTATAGACTGTAGTATAGACTGTACTAGAGGTATAGACTGTACTAGAGGTATAGACTGTACTAGAGGTATAGACTGTACTAGAGGTATAGACTGTACTAGAGGTATAGACTGTACTGTAGACTGTACTAGAGGTATAGACTGCACTAGAGGTATAGACTGTAGTATAGACTGTACTAGAGGTATAGACTGTACTAGAGGTATAGACTGTACTAGAGGTATAGACTGTACTATAGACTGTACTAGAGGTATAGACTGTACTAGAGGTATAGACTGTACTGTAGACTGTACTAGAGGTATAGACTGTACTAGAGGTATAGACTGTAGTATAGACTGTACTAGAGGTATAGACTGTAGTATAGACTGTACTAGAGGTATAGACTGTACTAGAGGTATAGACTGTACTAGAGGTATAGACTGTACTAGAGGTATAGACTGTACTAGAGGTATAGACTGTACTAGAGGTATAGAGTGAACTAGAGGTATAGACTGTCCTGTAGACTGTACTAGAGGTATAGACTGTACTAGAGGTATAGACTGTACTAGAGGTATAGACTGTACTGTAGACTGTACTAGAGGTATAGACTATACTAGAGGTATAGACTGAACTATAGGTATAGACTGTAGTATAGACTGTACTAGAGGTATAGACTGTACTAGAGGTATAGACTGTACTAGAGGTATAGACTGAACTAGAGGTATAGACTGTACTAGAGGTATAGACTGTACTAAAGGTATAGACTGTACTAGAGGTATAGACTGTACTAGAGGTATAGACTGTACTGTAGACTGTACTAGAGGTATAGACTGTACTAGAGGTATAGACTGTACTAGAGGTATAGACTGTACTGTAGACTGTACTAGAGGTATAGACTGTACTAGAGGTATAGACTGTACTAGAGGTATAGACTGTACTAAAGGTATAGACTGTACTAGAGGTATAGACTGTACTAGAGGTATAGACTGTACTAGAGGTATAGACTGTACTGTAGACTGTACTAGAGGTATAGACTGTACTAGAGGTATAGACTGAACTAGAGGTATAGACTGTACTATAGACTGTACTAGAGGTATAGACTGTACTAGAGGTATAGACTGTACTGTAGACTGTATTAGAGGTATAGACTGTACTAGAGGTATAGACTGTACTAGAGGTATAGACTGTACTGTAGACTGTACTAGAGGTATAGACTGTATTAGAGGTATAGACTGTACTATAGACTGAACTAAAGGTATAGACTGTACTAGAGGTATAGACTGTACTAGAGGTATAGACTGTACTATAGACTGAACTAAAGGTATACACTGTACTAGAGGTATAGACTGTACTAGAGGTATAAACTGAACTAGAGGTATAGACTGAACTAGAGGTATAGACTGTACTAGAGGTATAGACTGTACTGTAGACTGTACTAGAGGTATAGACTGTACTAGAGGTATAGACTGCACTAGAGGTATAGACTGTACTGTAGACTGTACTAGAGGTATAGACTGTACTAGAGGTATAGACTGTACTGTAGACTGTACTAGAGGTATAGACTGTATTAGAGGTATAGACTGTACTATAGACTGTGCTAGAGGTATAGACTGTACTAGAGGTATAGACTGTACTATAGACTGTACTAGAGGTATAGACTGTACTAGAGGTATAGACTGTACTATAGACTGAACTAAAGGTATAGACTGTACTAGAGGTATAGACTGTACTAGAGGTATAGACTGTACTAGAGGTATAGACTAGACTAGAGGTATAGACTGAACTAGAGGTATAGACTGTACTAGAGGTATAGACTGTACTGTAGACTGTACTAGAGGTATAGACTGTACTAGAGGTATAGACTGCACTAGAGGTATAGACTGTACTGTAGACTGTACTAGAGGTATAGACTGTACTAGAGGTATAGACTGTACTGTAGACTGTACTAGAGGTATAGACTGTACTAGAGGTATAGACTGTACTAGAGGTATAGACTGAACTAGAGGTATAGACTGTAGTATAGACTGTACTAGAGGTATAGACTGTACTGTAGACTGTACTAGAGGTATAGACTGTACTGTAGACTGTACTAGAGGTATAGACTGTACTAGAGGTATAGACTGCACTAGAGGTATAGACTGTACTGTAGACTGTACTAGAGGTATATACTGAACTAGAGGTATAGACTGTAGTATAGACTGTACTAGAGGTATAGACTGTACTAGAGGTATAGACTGTACTAAAGGTATAGACTGTACTAGAGGTATAGACTGTACTAGAGGTATAGACTGTACTAGAGGTATAGACTGTACTGTAGACTGTACTAGAGGTATAGACTGTACTAGAGGTATAGACTGAACTAGAGGTATAGACTGTACTAAAGGTATAGACTGTACTAGAGGTATAGACTGTACTAGAGGTATAGACTGTACTAGAGGTATAGACTGTACTAGAGGTATAGACTGTACTGTAGACTGTACTAGAGGTATAGACTATACTAGAGGTATAGACTGAACTAGAGGTATAGACTGTACTAGAGGTATAGACTGTACTAGAGGTATAGACTGTACTAGAGGTATAGACTGTACTATAGACTGAACTAGAGGTATAGACTGCACTAGAGGTATAGACTGCACTAGAGGTATAGACTGCACTAGAGGTATAGACTGTACTAGAGGTATAGACTGTACTGTAGACTGTACTAGAGGTATAGACTGTACTAGAGGTATAGACTGTACTAGAGGTATAGACTGCACTAGAGGTATAGACTGTACTAGAGGTATAGACTGTACTAGAGGTATAGACTGTACTGTAGACTGTACTAGAGGTATAGACTGTATTAGAGGTATAGACTGTACTATAGACTGTGCTAGAGGTATAGACTGTACTAGAGGTATAGACTGTACTATAGACTGAACTAAAGGTATAGACTGTACTAGAGGTATAGACTGTACTAGAGGTATAGACTGTACTAGAGGTATAGACTGAACTAGAGGTATAGACTGTACTAGAGGTATAGACTGTACTGTAGACTGTACTAGAGGTATAGACTGTACTAGAGGTATAGACTGTACTAGAGGTATAGACTGTACTATAGACTGAACTAAAGGTATAGACTGTACTAGAGGTATAGACTGTACTAGAGGTATAGACTGTCCTAGAGGTATAGACTGTACTAGAGGTATAGACTGTACTAGAGGTATAGACTGAGTATACAAAACATTAGGAACACCACATGATTTGATTTGATTTGACCTGCTCTTTCCATGACAGACTGACCAGGTGAAAGCTGTGATCCCTTATTGATGTCACTTGTTAAATCCACTTCAATCAGCGTAGATGAAGGGGAGGAGACGGGTTAAATAATTATTTAAGCCTTCAGACAATTGAGACATGGATTGTGTATGTGTGCCATTCAGAGGGTGAATGGGCAAGACAAAAGATGTAAGTGCCTTTGAACGGGGTATGGTAGTAGGTGCCAGGCGCACCGGTTTGTGTCATAGAACTGCAACGCTGCTGGGTTTTGACGCTCAACAGTTTCTCGTGTGTATCAAGAACAGTCCACCACCCAAAGGACATCCAGCCAACTTGACACAACTGTGGGAAGCATTGGAGTCAACATGGGCCAAGCATCCCTGTGGGAAGCATTGGAGTCAACATGGGCCAAGCATCCCTGTGGAACGCTTTCGACACCTTGTAGAGGCCATGCCTCGACAAATTGAGGCTGTTCTGAGAGCAAAACGGGGGGTGGAACTCAATATTAGGAAGGTGTACACTCAGTGTATAACAAAATAAGTAGGCGTGTCCCACCTTGAAGTATTCCACTTTGAGTAGGTCAGCACCAGACTCCACCGAGGAACTGACCAGACACAGTGGTTCACCGCTGGAATCTATACAACAGGAGAATGAAAATCAATGGCATTCTGATTTACCAACTACAACACTGGGATGTGTTATGGGTATTTCATTATCTAACAAGAATGTCAGACCAGTTTAAATCATGGTAACTATTGTATTCAGTATTTAAGTATTTAAACATGTGAGGCTAAAGCCACCGATCTGAGAATCCGAGGTACATCATGGTCATCTTCTTGACGTACAGTGCCTTCGGAAAGTATTCAGACCCCTTGACTTTTTCCACATTTTGTTACAGTCTTATTCTAAAATTGATTAAATCGTTTTTTTCCCCTCATCAATCTACACACAATACCCCATAATGACAAAGCAAAAACAGGTTTTTAGAAATGTTTGCTAATTTATTACAAATAAAACAATTAAATATCACATTTACATAAGTATTCAGACCCTTTACTCAGTACTTTGTTGAAGCACCTTTGGCAGCGATTACAGCCTTGATTCTTCTTGGGTATGAAGCTGTTTTCGCTTTGTCATTACGGGGTATTGTGAGTAGATTGCTGAGGAAATGTTTTTATTTAAATCCTTTTTAGAATAAGGCTGTAACGTAACAAAATGTGGAAAAAGTCAAGGGTTCTGAATACTTTCCGAAGGCACTGTACGCTGTGGCCACCATGTCATATTAACTATCGTATTCAACATGCATTATAAAGTCTAGCCTATAGCATTAAAACTTGACAGGCTAAAGCCACCGACCTGGGAATTCCAGGCACTTCATGGAGATCTTCTTGATGTACGTTGTGGCCACCATGTCATACTTCCTGACATTGGTGTGGATGCCCAGCTGGGCGACGTGGAGAACCAGGAACGGACTCTCCTTCCGATCTGACCTGGACTTCTTCAGCTTCAGAACCACCTGATGGAGAGATTCAACCATATTTAGTCTGCCTTTATTTAACCAGGTTAGTCATTAAGAACACGTTCTCTTCTGTAATAATATCCATATCTTGGTAATAGACAATGAAGGAGATTTGAGTGATGGAAAATAGATACTTTAACCCGTTTAAACTGCATCAACATCCAACAGCACAAAGAGCCATTTTATTTCCCTTGGTGCTGCATTACAGTACTAAAGCTACAGCATACGGACCACTGTGTTCATTAGCCACCTCATTTAAAGCCCAACGGACCACTGTGTTCATTAGCCACCTCATTTAAAGCCCAACGGACCACTGTGTTCATTAGCCACCTCATTTAAAGCCCAACGGACCACTGTGTTCATTAGCCACCTCATTAAAGCCCAACGGACCACTGTGTTCATTAGCCACCTCATAAAAGCTGAACGGACCACTGTGTTCATTAGCCACCTCATTTAAAGCCCAACGGACCACTGTGTTCATTAGCCACCTCATAAAAGCCGAACGGACCACTGTGTTCATTAGCCACCTCATAAAAGCCGAACGGACCACTGTGTTCATTAGCCACCTCATAAAAGCCGAACGGACCACTGTGTTCATTAGCTACCTCATAAAAGCCCAACGGACCACTGTGTTAATTAGCCACCTCATAAAAGCCGAACGGACCACTGTGTTCATTAGCCACCTAATTTAAAGCCCAACGGACCACTGTGTTCATTAGCCACCTCATAAAAGCCCAACGGACCACTGTGTTCATTAGCCACCTCATTTAAAGCCCAACGGACCACTGTGTTCATTAGCCACCTCATTTAAAGCCCAACGGACCACTGTGTTCATTAGCCACCTCATTTAAAGCCCAACGGACCACTGTGTTCATTAGCCACCTCATTTAAAGCCCAACGGACCACTGTGTTCATTAGCCACCTCATTAAAGCCCAACGGACCACTGTGTTCATTAGCCACCTCATTTAAAGCCCAACGGACCACTGTGTTCATTAGCCACCTCATTTAAAGCCCAACGGACCACTGTGTTCATTAGCCACCTCATTTAAAGCCCAACGGACCACTGTGTTCATTAGCCACCTCATTTAAAGCCCAACGGACCACTGTGTTCATTAGACACCTCACTTAAAGCCCAACGGACCACTGTGTTCATTAGCCACCTCATTTAAAGCCCAACGGACCACTGTGTTCATTAGCCACCTCATTTAAAGCCCAACGGACCACTGTGTTCATTAGCCACCTCATTTAAAGCCCAACGGACCACTGTGTTCATTAGCCACCTCATTTAAAGCCCAACGGACCACTGTGTTCATTAGACACCTCACTTAAAGCCCAACGGACCACTGTGTTCATTAGCCACCTCATTTAAAGCCCAACGGACCACTGTGTTCATTAGCCACCTCATTTAAAGCCCAACGGACCACTGTGTTCATTAGCCACCTCATTTAAAGCCCAACGGACCACTGTGTTCATTAGCCACCTCATTTAAAGCCCAACGGACCACTGTGTTCATTAGCCACCTCATTTAAAGGCCAACGGACCACTGTGTTCATTAGCCACCTCATAAAAGCCCAACGGACCACTGTGTTCATTAGCCACCTCATAAAAGCCGAACGGACCACTGTGTTCATTAGCCACCTCATTAAAGCCCAACGGACCACTGTGTTTATTAGCCACCTCATTTAAAGCCCAACGGACCACTGTGTTCATTAGCCACCTCATTTAAAGCCCAACGGACCACTGTGTTCATTAGCCACCTCATTTAAAGCCCAACGGACCACTGTGTTCATTAGCCACCTCATTAAAGCCCAACGGACCACTGTGTTCATTAGCCACCTCATTTAAAGCCCAACGGACCACTGTGTTCATCAGCCACCTCATAAAAGTCCAACGGACCACTGTGTTCATTAGCCACCTCATTTAAAGCCCAACGGACCACTGTGTTCATTAGCCACCTCATTTAAAGCCCAACGGACCACTGCCCTTATATGGTTAGATAGCTACCTCTTTAATCTCCAGGTTGAGCAGCATATTGACTATGTTTTCCCCCAGTCCTCCTCCATTGGTGGTAGCAGCAGGCTGTCCTCCTCCTCCAGCCTCCACAGGTAGAGACATCACCTCCAGCTGGTGCTTCTCAGCCAGCTCTGCCTTGTCTAGACATTACCAGCAAAGACATTATCATCTGTTCAATATACATTATCTATAGCAATACATGTTCATCTGCATTGCCATCTCTGCTTTCTCTAGACGTTAGAAGAAAAGATTCCAGATTCAAAAACGTTATTGTTCAATCTTGTGGAATGGAAATTTTGTCTTCAGGATTGACATGCATGCAATACATTATCATTTAGCCTGGTTCCCGATCAGTTTATGCTGGTTATTGCATCATAAGAGTTGGCAAGACAGCACAAACTGACCTGGGATCAGCCTAACTATCTACTTTCAGTAAATGTCATTCTGCTTATCAAAGCTGTCCTTCTGGAATGGTTACAGCATTGAAATAGAATCCATAGAACGGAACGTCTAACCCCTGATGGGTACACTTCCTGCTTTTACCTTCTGCTTTGCTAATATGGGTACACTTGCGATGGCCGCCAGTCCACCCATTATGCCACCACTGACTTGAATGGGGACGCCCGTTCTATTCATTCTGTTTCTAAATGGGCCAGGAGTTTTCCCTGACAACAAGATGACCTGACCAGGACGAGGAAAAACTCCAGGCCTTGGTTACAGTGTGTTTGGTGGGTAAGTCACTATGATCTACCTTGGGCTACTTGTTTCTTGACATCCATGATGTGCTCCCTGCTCCCCTCTCCGATGTTCTCCACCAGTATCTTCATCAGAACACCAAAGTCCTCCTGACCAAGAACCATCTGGAGGGAGGAGATTAAAAGATGGAAAACATCTTGATTGGTGTTGATGTACGTCTCCTTTATCTAGATAAAGCTAGATCCCATTTAGATCAAACATCTGTGTTACTAGGTAGATCTGTCCTCGTAGAAGGTACGTTCTGTATCCATAAAACCACAAGCTTTCAGTGAAAGTGGAAGGGGGAAAAAATTGCCCCCCCCCAAAAAAAGAAAATAAATTAAATGGAAGATGCCAACCTACATTCATAGACTTGAGCATTCCTTGGACCTCTACTCCGGGGATCTTGTTGTACCAGGAAGAGGCCAGGTTCCGTTTGACCAGCAGCTCTAAGTTGATTGGCTGAAGGATCTCAATGTCTGGCTGTGGGGAGCCTTGTTTCAGCGTGGTCCTACGGAGAGATGAATAAAAAGTGGGATTACCTAAAATCAGACGACACACACACACTTCAAAGCGCCATGACATTTTTTTTTTGGGGTCTCCTCTGATACCTGGACAGTTTGAGCCGAGTGAGCTTGACATCCATCGTATCCAACACAACGGGGAGCGGGAACCCTTCGGCAGACATCAGACTGAAACTGTTGCCCACGGTGATGAGCCCCAGGTCCACCTCCAGTGCATTGTGGGAGGTGGAGGACTGAGGGATGATGATGAGTGGGGCCTTCAGCTTGATGTCCATGGAGAGACGGAAGCTCTTCTGGGCAAAGTCCCTGATGCTGGAGGCGGCCTTCTCTGCTGCCTGGGCCGTGGCCGCACTAAGCGCCTCTTTGGCTGTCTGGAAGTTGTCCAGAAACGTCTGGGGGGGGACGGCGAGAGAGAGAGAGAGAGACCATGACGGTACTAATACAGCAGGACAGGCATGCTGAGGTTCTGTATAGTGCTGGATGTAAGCCAGGGTAAGGGGAACAACTCATGTTACGCATAACACATGTGAAACTAGGTGACGCAAATTTGTAACCTTAAACACTGTTTACTGGAAGCGAATTCACACAAGGGAAAAACAGATGGAAGGAAAGAAAACAGGAGGAGGATACAGTTGGGCAGTTTTAAAGATGTTTTAAAAATTGGCAGTTGAGTGAGATTTGCGTAGCACTTAAAATGGAGAGTGAGTTGGGTTACTGTTACGTTGTGCATGAAAAGCATTCCTTTTTCGTGCGACGACAGACCCATTCCACAAAGTTTAGAGAGATATCCAAAGTGCCAATGAGATTTAGAAACAGAGCAAGAGACATTACATAGAAAGAGACATGGCTATTAACATGCCATCAAGACCAGAGCATCATATTAAACTGGATAACAGACCAATCAAATACTTTACCACACTCAGTCATCAACAAGAGTTTTCTTTTACATACAGCATGTCCACAGAGAAATATGTTCAGTCACGCTGGACATTACATACATCCCAACAAACACACATCAAGCTATAGTGACTATGCTGTCTCCTCTCCTCTTTTTAAATATACCTTTCAAGACAGCCAAGACAGCTTCCTGCTGTAGCATTGGTGATTAACTACCCTGGGTTGTACGAAAAGGACCATTTGTCAGAATTGTACCTGTCAGCGTTGTTAAATGGGGCATTTCTTGCCTAGAGACGACGGTTATTAAAACACAGCCATTAAAACATTAGTGGAGCTAGGACACGAAAGGCCGACCACCTCTTGGAATCCTACCTGACCTCACTGAACTGCCGCTTCCCCTCTGCTGCTGTCATGTCGGTATCGCATGGTAACTAGGAGTGCTTTTCATTTTTATGGTTTCAACCCACACATCCATCGACTTAAAACACACACACAGGAGGAGTTGGAGTGGGGTAGCCCTGTCCCGGATCTGTTGGTGCCGTCTTGCCAACTCCTATCTAAGGTCACTGTCACACCAAACATGTAACCATGGGAATTGGCTACACAAAAAAACAGATCTGGGACCAGGCTAGGAGTGAGCAGCCATTGAAAAGACAAAATGGTGCCCTCTTTTCAATGTGTGACACAAAGTTAAAGGCTTTACACTGACAGGGTTCGCACAAGCCCACTCGGTCACACAAGGGTTAAATGTTTCTGTGAGTAATGTGTAAAACGTATAGGTTCTTAACAGGGTTGGGGCCAATTCCATTTCCATTCAGTCAAGGTACTAAACTGAAATAAACAATTCTAATTATAACGCTTCTCTATGAGATAAAAAATAAATAAAATTTGAATTAACCCTGTCCTTAAGCTAGGGCCCTAACCCTGTCCTTAAACTAGGGCCCTAATCCTGTCCTTAAGCTAGGGCCCTAACCCTGTCCTTAAACTAGGGCCCTAACCCTGCTCCTTAAGCTAGGGCCCTAACCCTGTCCTTAAGCTAGGGCCCTAACCATGTCCTTAAGCTAGGGCCCTAACCATGTCCTTAAGCTAGGGCCCTAACCATCCTCCTTAAGCTAGGGCCCTAACCATCCTCCTTAAGCTAGGGCCTTAACCCTGCTCCTTAAACTAGGGCCTTAACCCTGTCCTTAAACTAGGGCCCTAATCCTGTCCTTAAGCTAGGGCCCTAACCCTGTCCTTAAGCTAGGGCCCTAACCCTGTCCTTAAACTAGGGCCCTAACCCTGTCCTTAAACTAGGGCCCTAACCCTGTCCTTAAGCTAGGGCCCTAACCATGTCCTTAAGCTAGGGCCCTAACCATCCTCCTTAAGCTAGGGCCTTAACCCTGCTCCTTAAACTAGGGCCCTAACCCTGTCCTTAAACTAGGGCCCTAACCCTGTCCTTAAGCTAGGGCCCTAACCCTGTCCTTAAGCTAGGGCCCTAACCCTGTCCTTAAGCTAGGGCCCTAACTATCCTCCTTAAGATAGGGCCCTAACCCTGTCCTTAAACTAGGGCCCTAACCCTGTCCTTAAGCTAGGGCCCTAACCCTGTCCTTAAGCTAGGGCCCTAACCCTGTCCTTAAGCTAGGGCCCTAACCCTGTCCTTAAGCTAGGGCCCTAACCCTGTCCTTAAGCTAGGGCCCTAACCCTGTCCTTAAGCTAGGGCCCTAACCCTGTCCTTAAACTAGGGCCCTAACCCTGTCCTTAAACTAGGGCCCTAACCCTGTCCTTAAACTAGGGCCCTAACCCTGTCCTTAAACTAGGGCCCTAACCCTGTCCTTAAACTAGGGCCCTAACCCTGTCCTTAAGCTAGGGCCCTAACCCTGTCCTTAAACTAGGGCCCTAACCCTGTCCTTAAGCTAGGGCCCTAACCCTGTCCTTAAACTAGGGCCCTAACCCTGCTCCTTAAGCTAGGGCCCTAACCCTGCTCCTTAAGCTAGGGCCCTAACCCTGTCCTTCCCTAACCCTGCTCCTTAAGCTAGGGCCCTAACCCTGTCCTTAAGCTAGGGCCCTAACCCTGTCCTTAAACTAGGGCCCTAACCCTGTCCTTAAGCTAGGGCCCTAACCCTGTCCTTAAGCTAGGGCCCTAACCCTGTCCTTAAGCTAGGGCCCTAACCCTGTCCTTAAGCTAGGGCCCTAACCCTGTCCTTAAGATAGGGCCCTAACCCTGTCCTTAAACTAGGGCCCTAATCCTGTCCTTAAGCTAGGGCCCTAACCCTGCTCCTTAAGCTAGGGCCCTAACCCTGCTCCTTAAGCTAGGGCCCTAACCCTGTCCTTAAGCTAGGGCCCTAACCCTGTCCTTAAGCTAGGGCCCTAACCCTGCTCCTTAAGCTAGGTCCCTAACCCTGCTCCTTAAGCTAGGGCCCTAACCCTGTCCTTAAACTAGGGCCCTAACCCTTCTCCTTAAGCTAGGGCCCTAACCCTGTCCTTAAGCTAGGGCCCTAACCCTGTCCTTAAGCTAGGGCCCTAACCCTGTCCTTAAGCTAGGGCCCTAACCCTGTCCTTAAGCTAGGGCCCTAACCCTGTCCTTAAGCTAGGGCCCTAACCCTGTCCTTAAGCTAGGGCCCTAATCCTGTCCTTAAGCTAGGGCCTTAACCCTGTCCTTAAACTAGGGCCCTAACCCTGTCCTTAAACTAGGGCCCTAACCCTGTCCTTAAGCTAGTGCCCTAACCCTGCTCCTTAAGCTAGGGCCCTAACCCTGCTCCTTAAGCTAGGGCCCTAACCCTGCTCCTTAAGCTAGGGCCCTAACCCTGTCCTTAAACTAGGGCCCTAACCCTGTCCTTAAGCTAGTGCCCTAACCCTGTCCTTAAGCTAGGGCCCTAACCCTGTCCTTAAACTAGGGCCTTAACCCTGTCCTTAAACTAGGGCCCTAACCCTGTCCTTAAGCTAGGGCCCTAACCCTGTCCTTAAGCTAGGGCCTTAACCCTGTCCTTAAACTAGGGCCCTAACCCTGTCCTTAAACTAGGGCCCTAACCCTGTCCTTAAACTAGGGCCCTAACCCTGCTCCTTAAGCTAGGGCCATGGGCGTAAGGTAGTGGTTAACAGTGCTGTGGTGTCTGGGTGTGTTGAAGCTGCAAAGCAGAGGGTGAATGCTGTAGTTTAGTGATGTGCTGCATGCCATAACCTGTAGTTTAGTGTTGTGCTGTGCTGCATGCCATAACCTGTACCTCATCAGGAGAGGGATACTGAGGATACTGATAGCTATAAGAGGCCTGGAGAGAACAACACAGATTTAGGGGAAATTGAAAAAGAAAGAAAGAGAGAGTTCAGAAGATAAAAGGAAACAGGTTCTCAGAAATTGAAATAACGTTTTAAGGCTTCCTGGTAACATAAAAGGACTCAAATTGATTTGTGTTCACCAAAACATCCTAATAAAGTTCCCCTGCAACATAAAGGGCTGGTTTCCTGGACCAAGATGCATCCTGTTCCTAAACTAAACCTAGTCATGCTCAATAGAGAATCTCCATTGAAACTACTTTTTAGTTGAGGAATAGGCTTAATCTGGGTCTAAGAAATTGGCCCATAGCAAGCTACATAGACATAACCATAACACATTTATCTACATTTCCAAAATCAATGACATGGGTCCTCTTAAACCATGTTCCACTCAGTGGTGAAGTTGCTATCTGAATGTGTGCCCCCGGTTGGGATCAATTCCATTTCAATTCCTGTCAATTCAGAAAGTAAACAACATTTTAATTCCAATTTTTTTTTTTTTTTTTTACTCATTGAAAAGCATTGAAGAGAATTGGAATTTCAGTGTACCTTCCTGAATTGCCTGGAATTGAAATGGAACCGAGCCCTAACCTTGTCGCCAGCTCTTGATACCTATCCCCGAGGTTCTCCCTCACCAGTAAAGACATGAGGAACTTGTGCAGATAGACGATCTGGATGCAGCCCAGCCTCATGGTGACCTTCCCGTCCACCTTGGAGGTGTCCGAATAGCCCTCTCCCTCCGTAGCGCTGGGGTACAGGGACATCTTAAAGCTGAACACCTCCTCACCCACGATGGAGACCGCCTACAGGACATTGCAGCATGTTGACGATATATATCCTCCTTGCAATAAACAGACTACATTACTTTGTTCATTTGTATTTACTAAACTACCACTTTAGCTCACTAACAATGCGTGTAATAACATAACATTCATTGGCCGATGGTGTACTTCGGTCTGTACTAGTCAATAGTAACTAATAAAAGGTCGAGTTAATGGAGACGGGACCAATGCAATAATCATTTTTAAATCAATCACCTTTTTGTGGATAGTTTTGGGGTCGACGTCCATCACAACTATGTCCCTGAGCCTGGCGAACACTGCTGTCTCTTTGGCCTGGACCAGGACCGACGCATCGATACCTGACGACACATTAGTCACGTCAAGTACACTCTCGTCAACACAATGAATACACCGTACGTCAATCACATGCAGAGATAACTGAAATACACTTTGAACGCCATTTTCCAAAAGTGGGTTTGTAAGTTTAATCAGCAGCATAACACCCCCCCCCCAAAAAATAAAACATGTGAAGGTAAGTCTCCTTTCAGATGATTGGTCACGTCTTACCTTGTATTCTGATGTCAGCGATGTTCTGCCGGTCATCACAGACCTCCACATGGAATGAACCCAGCATAGCAAACAGTTTGAAGTTGAACACATTGACGTGTTTTGCTCCTTTCGACACTGCAGAGGAGAACAGTTACACAACATTTGAAAATAGTTAATACTAGTCTTTTTAATGGCTATATGTTGACCTACATATACTGAACATAGTATAGTATGGTATATTATAGTATGGTATAGTAAAGTATATTATATTATAGTATGGTATAGTATATTATAGTATAGTATGGTATAGTGTATTATAGTATAGTATATTATAGTATGGTATAGTGTATTATAGTATAGTATATTATAGTATATTATAGTATATTATAGCATGGTATAGTATAGTATGGTATAGTATATTATAGTATAGTATGGTATAGTGTATTATAGTATAGTATATTATAGTATAGTATAGTATATTATAGCATGGTATAGTATAGTATGGTATAGTATATTATAGTATAGTATGATATGGTATATTATAGTATAGTATAGCATGGTATAGTATATTATAGTATATTATAGCATGGTATAGTATAGTATATTATAGTATAGTATGATATGGTATATTATAGTATAGTATGGTATAGTATATTATAGTATGATATGGTATATTATAGTATAGTATGGTATATTATAGTATAGTATGGTATATTATAGTATAGTATGGTATAGTGTATTATAGTATAGTATGGTATATTATAGTATAGTATATTATAGCATGGTATAGTATGGTATATTATAGTATAGTATATTATAGTATAGTATAGTATAGTATGGTATATTATAGTATAGTATGGTATATTATAGTATAGTATGGTATATTATGGTATATTATAGTATAGTATGGTATAGTATTAGGGGTGTAACGATTCGTTTTAACAACGATTCGATTTGTATCACGATTCGTGGTTGTCGATACGATTCAAGGACGATATTGGTTCATTTAGAACGATACGATCCGAAACGATTCAGTGACTTGAAATCGATTCAGTAACCTTTTAGCCAAAAATTCAACCAGTGTGACTGAAATAAATACCTGGATACTGGACAGTGCAGGTGAAGTTTCCTAGATTCCTGTTTCTTGTAAGGACCGCAATGGTGGCTTGATAATTTCTCGCTCGTCGGCTTCTCCTCTGTCGTCCGCCATGCTATGTTTTGTTGTCTTTGCGCCTTTGCGCTGCGATGACGTCACGGATAGGCAGACTGAATCGAGTAATGTTTAAAGCCTTTATCATTAAAAGTGCTAAGAAAAAACATCCATATAAAGTCTGACGTGCTTAAATCCAATGGGTTATTTCCTAGTATCGATACAATCGATTTATTACATTTTAAAACGATGTTAGATTGATATATGTTGTCCAAAAGGCCAACTCGCCGAGCACAGATCGATGTAGTTGGATCATAGGAATATAAATCGATACATCGATGTAGTAGATGGATCGTTACACCCCTATATAGTATATTATAGTATAGTATGGTATAGTGTATTATAGTATAGTATGGTATATTATAGTATAGTATGATATGGTATATTATAGTATGATATGGTATATTATAGTATAGTATGGTATAGTGTATTATAGTATAGTATGGTATATTATAGTATAGTATGATATGGTATATTATAGTATGATATGGTATATTATAGTATAGTATGGTATAGTGTATTATGTATAGTATGGTATATTATAGTATGTATGGTATATTATAGTATAGTATGATATGGTCATATTATAGTATGTATGGTATAGTATAGTTATGTTGATATGGTTATTATGTATGGTGTAGTGTTTATAGTATAGTACTGTCTAGTATGGTTAGTTGGTTCGTGTTTTACGTTAGTACTCGTATGTTTGTGTCATGTGTATCGTTCGTTGTTTCTGTATCTCGTTCGTCTAGTATGTGTCGTGTCATTCTAGTCATGTTAGTCTGGTTCAGTGTATTTGTACTCGTATATATATTCTAGTCTACGTCTGTGTGTGTTTATAGTATGTCTCTTGTCTATCGTCTAGTCTGTCTTGTGTTTCGTGTCTATTCGTCTCTTGTATAGTTCTCGTTGTTAGTTTAGTATGTATGTCTAGTCTTCCTTGTATTTCTGTCATGTCTGTATGTTGTCTGTTGGTGTGTGTATTCTGTTGTCTAGTTAGTTGTATGGTCTCGTGTATTATCGTCTATAGTATAGATGCGTTATCGTGTATTCTAGTATAGTTTTAGTATAGTTTATGGTATAGTATATAGTATAGTATATCTGGTCTAGTTATTATAGTTAGTATAGTTATAGTGTATTATAGTATAGTATCGTTAGTATGGTATGTTTCGTATAGTATAGTATGGTTTATTAGTGTAGTATATTCGTGTTATAGTATAGTAATATATAGCAGAGCATTGCATCATGGTACCTGTCTTTCCCTGTCCTGCCTTCTCCACCTGTCTCTTGGCCTCTCTGTCCTTGGAGGCGGTCAGCCCCTGGGGTACGGCTGTGTTCAGATAGTTGATGGTGGAGAGGAGCGCTTTGGTGTGGAGGAGAAAGTCTAGAGAGGACAACTCCACCTGGAGATATTTATACCATTCACATTAATACTGCACCAATACAAGGAGAAAGCATTCAGACCCCTTGACGTTACAGCCTTATTCTAAAATGGATTAGATTTAAAAAATTCTACACACAACACCTCATAATGACAAAGCGAAAACAATTTTTATTTTATTTAATTTTTGCTAATTTATAAGAAATTTAAAACAGAAATACCTTATTTACATAAGTATTCAGACCCTTTGCTATCAGAATCGAAATTGAGCTCAGGTGCATCCTGTTTCCATTGATCATCCTTGAGATGTTTCTACAACTTGGTTGGAGTCCACCTGTGGTACATTCAAATGATTGGACATGATTTGGAAAGGCACACACCTGTCTATATAAGGTCCCAGAGTTGACAGTGCATGTCAGAGCAAAAACCAAGCCATTAGGTCAATGGAATTGTCCTTAGAGCTCCGAGACAGAATTGTGTCGAGGCACAGATCTGGGAAAGGGTACCAATAAATGTCTGCAGCTTTGAAGGTCTCCAAGAACAGTGGCCTCCATCATTCTTAAATGGAAGAAGTTCGGAACCACCAAGACTCTTCCTAGAGCTGGCTGCCCGGCCAAACTGAGCAATCGGGGGAGAAGGGCCTTGGTCAGGGAGGTGACAAAGAAACCAATGGTCACAGAGCTCTAGAGTTCCTCTGATAAGATGGGAGAACCTTCCAGAAGGACAACCATCTCTGCAGCACTCCATAAATCAGGCCTTTATGGCAGAGTGGCCAGACGGAAGCCACTCTTCAGTAAAAGGCACATGACAGCCCGCTTGGAGTCTGCCAAAAGGCACCTAAAGGACTCCCAGACAATGAGAAACAAGATTCTCTGGTCTGATGAAACCAAGATTGAACTCTTTGGCCTGAATGCCAAGCGTCACGTCTGGAGAAAACCTGGCACCATCCCTACGGTGAAGCATGGTGGTGGCAGCATCATGCTGTGGGGATGTTTTTCAGTGGCAGGGACTGGGAGACTAGTCAGGATCGAAGGAAAGATGAACAGAGCAAAGTACAGAGATATCCTTGATGAAAACCTGCTCCAGAGCGCAGAGCGCAGGCGAAGGTTCACCTTCCAACAGAACAACGACCCTAAGCACACAGCCAAGACAACGCAGGAGTGGCCTTCGGGACAAGTCTCTGAATGTCCTTGAGTGGCCCAGCCAGAGCCCGGACTTGAACCCGATCGAACATCTCTGGAGAGACCTGAAAATAGCTGTGTAGCGATGCTCCCCATCCAACCTGACAGAGCTAGAGAGAATCTGCAGAGAAGAACGGGAGAAACTCCCCAAATACAGGTGTGCCAAGTTTGTAGCGTCATACCCAAGAAGACTCGATGCTGTAATCGCTGCCAAAGGTGCTTCAACAAAGTACTGAGTAAAGGATCTGAATACTTACGTAAATGTAATATTTCAGTTTTTAATCTTTAATAAATTAGAAAACAATTCTAAAAACCTGTTTTTGCTTTGTCATTATGGGGTATTGTGTGTAGATTGATGAGGGAGAAAAAAACGATGTAATCAATTTTAGAATAAGACTGTAAAGTAACAAAATGTGGAAAAAGTAAAGGGGTCTGAATACTTTCCGAAGGCACTGTTTTAATAAATAATCAATACTACTAGAATTACTGAGTCACATCAATACAGATAACTACTACTAGGATCCTACTATAACTACTGAGTCACATCAATACAGATAACTACTACTAGGATCCTACTAGAACTACTGAGTCACATCAATACAGATAACTACTACTAGGATCCTACTATAACTACTGAGTCACATCAATACAGATAACTACTACTAGGATCCTACTAGAACTACTGGGGGACCTCCTAGTGTTGACACGGAGCCCCGCAGATCCATCACGACTGGTCTGCCGACGTAATCGTCTGATGTGGTTTCAACAGGCTTCCCGTTGCGAACACCACAAAGATCCATCTGCTAGCCCCGACCCGCTAGCACGCGCAATCAACAGCCGTGCCTCCTGCTCGCCTGTAGCGTAGCAGCCACTGAACTGCTCTCGGACTCACCTATTGCTGTTCACTGGACCTTATGATCACTCAGCTACACAGCTGATGCCTGCTGGACTGTTCCTTTATACGGTACCTCATCCTGTTTATCTGTTTAGCCTCAGCCCAAACTTTCGTCGCCATTACCAGCTGTTTTCTTAGCTCTCTCGAATAACACCTGTGATTGCTTTATGCCTCTCTCCCATGTCAATACGCCTTGCCTATTGCTGTTTCGGCTATTTCTTATTGTACTATTTCACTGTAGAGCCCCCAGTCCAGCTCAACCTGCCTCAGATAGCTCCTTTGTCCCACCCCCAATACACGCGGAGATCGGCTCAATCGGTGCCTCCAGTGATGCCATCTCTTTCATTGTTACACAACACTTAGGTGTACCTCCACTGTACTCATATCCTTCCATATCTTTGTCTGTACATAATGCCCTGAATCAATTCTACAACGCCCGGAAATCTGTCCCTTTTATTCTCTGTACCCAACGCACTAGAAGACCAGTTCTTAAAGCCTTTAGCCGTATCCTTATTCTATTCCTTCTCTGTTCCTATGGTGATGTAGAGGCTAACCCAGGCCCTGCAGCCCCCAGTATCACTCCTACTCCCCAGGCGCTATCATTTGTTGACTTCTGTAACCGCAAAAGCCTTGGTTTCTTGCATGTTAACATCAGAAGCCTCCTCCCTAAGTTTGAATTATTCACTGCGTTAGCACACTCCGCCAACCCTGATGTTCTAGCAGTGTCTGAATCCTGGCTTAGGAAGGCCACCAAAAATTCAGAAATTTCCATTCCGAACTACAACATTTTCCGTCTAGATAGAACTGCCAAAAGGGGCGGAGTTGCAATCTACTGTAGAGATAGCCTGCAGAGCTCTATCATACTATCCAGGTCTGTACCCAAACAGTTTGAGCTCCTACTTCAAAAAATCCACCTTAACAGAAATAAGTCTCTCACTGTTGCCGCTTGCTACAGACCCCCCTCAGCCCCCAGCTGTGCACTGGACACCATATATGAATTGATTGCCCCCCATCTATCCTCAGAGTTTGTACTGCTTGGTGACCTAAACTGGGATATGCTTAACACGTCGGCCGTCCTACAATCTAAACTAGATGCCCTCAATCTCACACAAATTATCAAGGAACCTACCAGGTACAACCCTAAATCCGTAAACATGGGCACCCTCATAGATATCATCCTGACTAATTTACCCTCTAAATACACCTCCGCTGTCTTCAACCAGGATCTCAGCGATCACTGCCTGCGTCCGTAATGGGTCCGCGGTCAAACGACCACCCCTCATCACTATCAAACGCTCCCTAAAACACTTCAGCAAGCAGGCCTTTCTAATTGACCTGGCCCGGGTATCCTGGATGGATATTGACCTCATTCCGTCAGTAGAGGATGCCTGGTTGTTCTTTAAAATTGCTTTCTCTCCATCTTAAATAAGCATGCCCCATTCAAAAAATGCAGAACTAAGAACAGATATAGCCCCTGGTTCACCCCAGACTTGACTGCCCTTGACCAGCACAAAAACATCCTGTGGCGTACTGCATTAGCATCGAACAGCCCACGCGATATGCAACTTTTCAGTGAAGTCAGGAACCAATATACACAATCAGTTAGGAAAGCAAAGGCTAGCTTTTTCAAACAGTAATTTGCATCCTGTAGCACTAACTCCAAAAAGTTTTGGGACACTGTAAAGTCAATGGAGAATAAGAGCACCTCCTCCCAGCTGCCCACGGCACTGAGGCTAGGAAACACTGTCACTACCGATAAATCTACGATAATTGAACATTTCAACAAGCATTTTGCTATGACTGGCCATGCTTTCCACCTGACTACCCCTACCCCGGCCACCAGCTCTGCACCCACCGCTGAAACTTGCCCATGCCCCCCCTCCCGCTTCTCCTTCACCCAAATGCAGATAGCTGATGTTCTGAAAGAGCTGCAAAATCTGGACCCCTACAAATCAGCTGGGCTAGACAATCTGGACCCTTTCTTTCTAAAATTAGCCGCCAAAATTGTCGCAATCCCTATTACCAGCCTGTTCAACCTCTCTTTCGTATCGTCTGAGATCCCCAGAGATTGGAAAGCTACCGCGGTCATCCCCCTCTTCAAAGGGGGTGACACTATAGATCCAAACTGTTACAGACCTATATCCATCCTGCCCTGCCTTTCGAAAGTATTTGAAAGCCAAGTTAACAAACAGATCACCGACCATTTCAAATCCCACCGTACCTTCTCCGCTATGCAATCTGGTTACTGAGCTGGTCATGGGTGCACCTCAGCCACGCTCAAGGTCCTAAACGATATTATAACCGCGATCGATAAAAGACAGTACTGTGCAGCCGTCTTCATCGACCTGGCCAAGGCTTTCGACTCCGTCAATCACTGCATTCTTATTGGCAGACTAAATAGCCTTGGTTTCTCAAATGACTGCCTTGCCTGGTTCACCAACTACTTCTCAGATAGAGTTCAATGTGTCAAATCGGAGGGCCTGTTGTCTGGACCTCTGGCAGTCTCTATGGGGGTGCCACAGGGTTCAATTCTCGGGCCAAATCTATTCTCTGTGCATATCAATGATGTCGCTCTTGCTGCTGGTGACTCTCAGATCCACCTCTACGCAGACGACACCATTTTGTATACATCTGGCCCTTCATTGGACACTGTGTTAACAAACCTCCAAATGAGCTTCAATGCCATACAACACTCCTTCCGTAGCCTCCAACTGCTCTTAAACGCAAGTAAAACTAAATGCATGCTCTTCAATCGAACGCTGCTTGCACCCGCCCGCCCGACTAGAATCACTGCTCTCGGTGGGTCTGACTTAGAATATGTGGACAACTACAAATACCTAGGCGTCTGGTTAGACCGTAAACTATCCTTCCAGACTCACATTAAGCATCTCCAATCCAACGTTAAATCTAGAATCGGCTTCCTATTTCGCAACAAAGCCTCCTTCACTCATGCTGCCAAACATGCCCTCGTAAAACTGACTATCCTACCGATCCTTGACTTCGGCGATGTCATTTACAAAATAGCCTCCAACACTCTACTCAGCAAATTGGATGTAGTCTATCACAGTGCCATCCGTTTTGTCACCAAAGCCCCATATACTACCCACCATTGTGACCTGTATGCTCTCGTTGGCTGGCCCTCACTACATCTTCGTCGCCAAACCCACTGGCTCCAGGTCATCTATAAATCACTGCTAGGCAAATCCCCGCCTTATCTTAGCTCATTGGTCACCATAGCAACACCCACCCGTAGTATGCGCTCCAGCAGGTATATCTCACTGGTCATCCCCAAAGCCAACACCTCCTTTGGCCGCCATTCCTTCCAGTTCTCTGCTGCAAATGACTGGAACGAACTGCAAAAATCTCTGAAGCTGGAGACACTTGTCAGAGCAGCTTACCGATCACTGCACCTGTACACAGCCCATCTGTAATTAGCCCACCCAACTACCTCATCCCCATATTGTTATTTATTTTGCTCATTTGCACCCCAGTATCTCTATTTGCACATCATCTTCTGCACATCTATCATTCCAGTGTTAATACTAAATTGTAATTATTTTGCACTATGGCCTATTTATTGCCTTACCTCCATAACTTACTACATTTGAACACACTGTATATATATTTTCTGTTGTATTTTTGACTTTATGTTTTGTTTTACCCCATATGTAACTCTGTGTTGTTGTTGTTTTTATCGCACTGCTTTGCTTTATCTTGGCCAGGTCACAGTTGTAAATGAGAACTTGTTCTCAACTGGCTTACCTGGTTAAATAAAGGTGGAATAAAAATAAATACTACTAGGATCCTACTAGGATCTTACGGCTAATCCCACAATCCTAATACTACAATGACTTTCCTTGCAGCGTTTACTAACATGTGCCTATCATGAGCCTACCCAGCGTTAGTGTCAGTCTAACATGAGCCTATCATCGGTATGAAATGAACCCCAAGATTGGCAAATTCGCCACTGGCGCCCTGTGCTCTTCACAGATGAAAGCAGGTTCACACTGAGCACATGTGACAGACGTGACAGAGTCTGGAGACGCCGTGGAGAACGTTCTGCTGCCTGCAACATCCTAATTTCTTTGGGGGGCCGCACAGCCTTCCATGTGCTCGCCAGAGGTAGCCTGACTGCCATTAGGTACCGAGATGAGATCCTCAGACCCCTTGTGAGACCATATGCTAGTGCGGTTGGCCCTGGGTTCCTCCTAATGCAAGACAATGCTAGACCTCATGTGGCTGGAGTGTGTCAGCAGTTCCTGCAAGAGGAAGGCATTGATGCTATGGACTGGCCCGTCCGTTCCCCAGACCTGAATCCAATTGAGCACATCTGGGACATCATGTCTCGCTCCATCCACCAACGCCACGTTGCACCACAGACTGTCCAGGAGTTGGCGGATGCTTTAGTCCAGGTCTGGGAGGAGATCCCTCAGGAGACCATCCGCCACCTCATCAGGAGCATGCCCAGGCGTTGTAGGGAGGTCATACAGGCACGTGGAGGCCACACACACTACTGAGCCTCATTTTGACTTGTTTTAAGGACATTACATCAAAGTTGGATCAGCCTGTAGTGTGGTTTTCCACTTTAATTTTGAGTGTGACTCCAAATCCAGACATCCATGGGTTGATAAATTTGATTTCCATTGATCATTTTTGTGTGATTTTGTTGTCAGCACATTCAACTATGTAAAGAATAAAGTATTTAATAAGATTATTTCATTCATTCAGATCTAGGATGTGTTATTTTAGTGTTCCCTTAATTTTTTTGAGTAGTGTATCATGAGCCTACACAGCGTTCGTGTCAGTCTAACATGAGCCTATCATGGGTATGTAATATCATGAGCCTATCATGGGTGTGTAATATCAGCATATCATGAGTATGTAATATCATGAGCCTATCATGGGTATGTAATATCATGAGCCTACCCAGCGTTAGTGTCAGTCTAACATGAGCCTATCATGGGTATGTAATATCATGAGCCTATCATGGGTGTGTAATATCATGAGCATATCATGAGTATGTAATATCATGAGCCTATCATAGGTATGTAATATCATGAGCCTACCCAGCGTTAGTGTCAGTCTAACATGAGCCTATCATGGGTATGTAATATCATGAGCCTATCATGGGTATGTAATATCATGAGCCTACCCAGTGTTAGTGTTAGTCTAACATGAGCCTATCATGGGTATGTAATATCATGAGCCTACCCAGCGTTAGTGTTAGTCTAACATGAGCCTATCATGAGTATGTAATATCATGAGCCTATCATGAGTATGTAATATCATGAGCCTATCATGAGTATGTAATATCATGAGCCTACCCAGCGTTAGTGTCAGTCTAACATGAGCATGTAATATCATGAGCCTATCATGAGTATGTAATATCATGAGCCTACCCAGTGTTAGTGTCAGTCTAACATGAGCCTATCATGAGTATGTAATATCATGAGCCTATCATGAGTATGTAATATCATGAGCCTACCCAGCATTAGTGTCAGTCTAACATGAGCCTATCATGAGTATGTAATATCATGAGCCTATCATGAGTATGTAATATCATGAGCCTACCCAGTGTTCGTGTCAGTCTAACATGAGCCTATCATGAGTATGTAATATCATGAGCCTACCCAGCGTTAGTGTCAGTCTAACATGAGCCTATCATGAGTATGTAATATCATGAGCCTATCATGAGTATGTAATATCATGAGCCTACCATGAGTATGTAATATCATGAGCCTATCCAGCGTTAGTCATGGGAGCTTTTTATCAATAGAAAAAAGGAAGATACATCGTTTTAGAAAATGTCTAAAAGAAACAATGATCTATCTATATCTAATAGTATTATTTTGCGCTCTTACTGTACGTCATCATCGATTGATAATTTTTTCTACACTGTTGGTTTTGGGGCTGTAACCCCCTGCAGCATAAGGGAGGAAAGGGTTGTAGTGTGGGTTCTATTGACACATTTACTGGGAGTGCTAAATTATAAACATTAGGACAGCAACACTGTGGCATTTCATCCAGCATCCTTATCATAATGACGATATCAACATCATAAAATCTATTCAGGGATCACTACACAGTGAGAGAGAGAGAGAGAGAGAGAGAGAGAGAGAGAGAGAGGAGAGAGAGAGAGACAGAGAAGAAGACAGAGACAGAGACAAGAGAAGAGAGAGAGGAGAGAGAGAGACAGAGAGAGACAGAAGAGAGCAGAGAGAGAGAGAGAGAGACAGAGGAGAGAGAGAGGAGACAGAGAAGTAGAGAAGAAGCAGAGGAGAGAGAGACGAGAGAGAGAGAGACAGAGAGAGAGAGACAGAAGAGAGAGAGCAGAAGAAGAGAGAGAAGAGAGACAGAGAGACAGACAGAGGAGAGACAGAGAGGAGAGAGAGAAGAAAGGACGAGACAGAAGAGAGAAAGAGAGACAGAGAGAAGAGAGGACAGAGACAGAAGGCAGAGAGCGACAGAGAGACAGACGAAGACGAGACAGAGCAGAGACGAAGAGACGAGACAGAGGAGAGAGCAGACAGACGAGAGACAGACGAGAGAGACAGACAGCGAGAGCAGACGAGAAACAGACGAAGAACAGGACAGCAAAGACAGAAGACAGACAGACAGACAGACAGACAGACAGACAGACAGACAGACAGACAGACAGACAGACAGACAGACAGACAGACAGACAGACAGACAGACAGACAGACAGACAGACAGACAGACAGACAGACAGACAGACAGACAGACAGACAGACAGACAGACAGACAGACAGACAGACAGACAGACAGACAGACAGACAGACAGACAGACAGACAGACAGACAGACAGACAGACAGACAGACAGACAGACAGACAGACAGACAGACAGACAGACAGACAGACAGACAGACAGACAGACAGACAGACAGACAGACAGACAGACAGACAGACAGACAGACAGACAGACAGACAGGACAGACAGACAGACAGACAGACAGACAGACAGACAGACAGACAGACAGACAGACAGACAGACAGACAGACAGACAGACAGACAGACAGACAGACAGACAGACAGACAGACAGACAGACAGACAGACAGACAGACAGACAGACAGACAGACAGACAGACAGACAGCAGACAGAGAGGAGAGAGAGAGAGAGAGAGAGAGAGAGAGAGAGAAAGAGTGTGTGTGTGTGTATGTGTGTGTGTATGTGTGTGTGTGTGTGTGTGTGTGTGTGTGACCAAGGCAGCGGCTGCATGACTAAGGTCTCTGACAAACAAACACCTTTAACCTTTTCTCAGCCATCACACTAAAACTGTGTGGAAAAATAGGACTGGAAAGTGATTAACCTATGCCTTTACGATTAACATTGATTTCTGTCTTTCTCACGTTGGTTCTGAAATAGCTGAGTGAGAAGCAAACACACTACTATTGATTCAAAAAACCTGTAATGCTGAACAAACTTTTAAAACATGGCAACACAACGTATATTCCAGGCATATCTAGGCTCTAGATGAAGCATTATTCAGTTACAGCAAATTCAGTTATAATAATATAATAATAATAATAATATGCCATTTAGCAGACGCTTTTATCCAAAGCGACTTACAGTCATGCGTGCATACATTTTTACGTATGGGTGGTCCCGGGGATCGAACCCACTACCCTGGCGTTACAAGCGCCATGCTCTACTAATTGAGCTACAGAGGACCACATTGAGCTACAGAGGACCTCATATCGTGTGCAGTTCTCCCCCCCCCCCCCACCCCACCCCACCCAAAAAAAGGTAAATATTGCCAGGTTTGATCATTCTAATCTTCTCAAACAACCATCTGTACATCTATAGCTGGGTAACCTACGACAGGCAGCACAATGGAAAGATTCCTGCTCTTAGAAAGGATCTTAAAGACTCGTTGAGGAAGTGGTTAGCATAGAACTGTCTCCATGTAAAATACTGTGAAGCAGACAAACGTGGCGACGAGACGTGTTGGGAAACCCTTTACGATACTTAAAATCGGCTGTTACCTTGGTTACTCAGAGGGGGAAAAACACTACCAATTCATATCACCTACCTTCAGGTTCTGCTCGGTGTTGTCAAACATGGTTTTGAAGTTTGGCCCGTTGATATCAGCCTGTAGGTAGAGACAGCATGTTAGCTGGAGACAGCATGTTAGGTGGAGACAGCATGTTAGGTGGAGACAGCATGTTAGGTGGAGACAGCATGTTAGGTGGAGACAGCATGTTAGGTGGAGACATAATACTGGCCCGTTGATATCAGCCTGTAGGTGGAGACAGCATGTTAGGTGGAGACAGCATGTTAGGTAGAGACAGCATGTTAGGTGGAGACAGCATGTTAGGTGGAGACAGCATGTTAGGTGGAGACAGCATGTTAGGTGGAGACAGCATGTTAGGTGGAGACAGCATGTTAGGTGGAGACAGCATGTTAGGTGGAGACAGCATGTTAGGTGGAGACAGCATGTTAGGTGGAGACAGCATGTCGTTAAAACGCGAATACTGACTGCTCTGTTGATATCAGCCTGTAGGTAGAGACAGCATGTTAGGTGGAGACAGCATGTTAGGTGGAGACAGCATGTTAGGTGGAGACAGCATGTTAGGTGGAGACAGCATGTTAGGTGGAGACAGCATGTTAGGTGGAGACAGCATGTTAGGTGGAGACAGCATGTTAGGTGGAGACAGCATGTTAGGTGGAGACAGCATGTTAGGTGGAGACAGCATGTTAGGTGGAGACAGCATGTTAGGTAGAGACAGCATGTTAGGTGGAGACATAATACTGGCCCGTTGATATCAGCCTGTAGGTGGAGACAGCATGTTAGGTGGAGACAGCATGTTAGGTGGAGACAGCATGTTAGGTAGAGACAGCATGTTAGGTAGAGACAGCATGTTAGGTGGAGAAACGCTAATACAGACTGCTCTGTTGATATCAGCCTGTAGGTGGAGACAGCATGTCGTTAAAACGCTAATACTGACTGCTCTGTTGATATCAGCCTGTAGGTAGAGACAGCATGTCGTTAAAACGCTAATACTGACTGCTCTGTTGATATCAGCCTGTAGGTGGAGACAGCATGTCGTTAAAACGCTAATACTGACTGCTCTGTTGATATCAGCCTGTAGGTGGAGACAGCATGTCGTTAAAAGCAAGTACTGACTGCTCTGTTGATATCAGCCTGTAGGTGGAGACAGCATGTCGTTAAAACGCTAATACTGACTGCTCTGTTGATATCAGCCTGTAGGTGGAGACAGCATGTCGTTAAAACGCTAATACTGACTGCTCTGTTGATATCAGCCTGTAGGTAGAGACAGCATGTCGTTAAAACGCTAATACTGACTGCTCTGTTGATATCAGCCTGTAGGTGGAGACAGCATGTCGTTAAAACGCTAATACTGACTGCTCTGTTGATATCAGCCTGTAGGTGGAGACAGCATGTCGTTAAAACGCTAATACTGACTGCTCTGTTGATATCAGCCTGTAGGTGGAGACAGCATGTCGTTAAAACGCTAATACTGACTGCTCTGTTGATATCAGCCTGTAGGTGGAGACAGCATGTCGTTAAAACGCTAATACTGACTGCTCTGTTGATATCAGCCTGTAGGTAGAGACAGCATGTCGTTAAAACGCTAATACTGACTGCTCTGTTGATATCAGCCTGTAGGTAGAGACAGCATGTCGTTAAAACGCTAATACTGACTGCTCTGTTGATATCAGCCTGTAGGTGGAGACAGCATGTCGTTAAAACGCTAATACTGACTGCTCTGTTGATATCAGCCTGTAGGTAGAGACAGCATGTCGTTAAAACGCTAATACTGACTGCTCTGTTGATATCAGCCTGTAGGTGGAGACAGCATGTCGTTAAAACGCTAATACTGACTGCTCTGTTGATATCAGCCTGTAGGTGGAGACAGCATGTCGTTAAAACGCTAATACTGACTGCTCTGTTGATATCAGCCTGTAGGTAGAGACAGCATGACGTTAAAACGCTAATACTGACTGCTCTGTTGATATCAGCCTGTAGGTGGAGACAGCATGTCGTTAAAACGCTAATACTGACTGCTCTGTTGATATCAGCCTGTAGGTGGAGACAGCATGTCGTTAAAACGCTAATACTGACTGCTCTGTTGATATCAGCCTGTAGGTGGAGACAGCATGTCGTTAAAACGCTAATACTGACTGCTCTGTTGATATCAGCCTGTAGGTAGAGACAGCATGACGTTAAAACGCTAATACTGACTGCTCTGTTGATATCAGCCTGTAGGTGGAGACAGCATGTCGTTAAAACGCTAATACTGACTGCTCTGTTGATATCAGCCTGTAGGTGGAGACAGCATGTCGTTAAAACGCTAATACTGACTGCTCTGTTGATATCAGCCTGTAGGTGGAGACAGCATGTCGTTAAAACGCTAATACTGACTGCTCTGTTGATATCAGCCTGTAGGTGGAGACAGCATGTCGTTAAAACGCTAATACTGACTGCTCTGTTGATATCAGCCTGTAGGTAGAGACAGCATGTCGTTAAAACGCTAATACTGACTGCTCTGTTGATATCAGCCTGTAGGTGGAGACAGCATGTCGTTAAAACGCTAATACTGACTGCTCTGTTGATATCAGCCTGTAGGTGGAGACAGCATGTCGTTAAAACGCTAATACTGACTGCTCTGTTGATATCAGCCTGTAGGTGGAGACAGCATGTCGTTAAAACGCTAATACTGACTGATCTGTTGATATCAGCCTGTAGGTAGAGACAGCATGTCGTTAAAACGCTAATACTGACTGCTCTGTTGATATCAGCCTGTAGGTAGAGACAGCATGACGTTAAAACGCAAATACTGACTGCTCTGGAAAACAACTGCTTAGGTCATATAAGATTTCCATAGAATGATAGACCTACGATACAATATATTGAGATTTTATTTCTAAAATAAGATATCATGCTTGTGAATTTGGCCAAAATGCAATAGTCGCACAACTGAATAGAAATAGTGAGTGAGTGAGTGAGTGAGTGAGTGAGACAGAGACAGACAGAGAGAGCGAGAGAGCGAGAGAGCGAGAGAGCGAGAGAGAGCGAGAGAGCGAGAGAGCGAGAGAGCGAGAGAGCGAGAGAGAGAGAGAGCGAGAGAGAGCGAGAGAGACAGAGAGACAGAGAAGAGATCGATTTGAGACCGAGGAGGAGTGATTGACAAAGGGCCCAGTGAGTAAAACTTCTCTTACTTTGGTGTACTCCACCTTGAGCAGGTCTGAGCCGTGCTCGTCTGAGGAGCTGACCAGGTGCAGAGGCTGGTTATTGGAGTCTGGAAATAACACAATTCATTACGTTAGCGAAGATGCTGTTGCTCTTCAACTGGAATGTGATGGTGACTAGAGAGCAGGGGATGGACAGCTTCAGTCCTCGGGGGGGGGGCCCGATTGGTTTCACACTTTTACCCGAGCCACAGCTAACACACACACCCGACTCTAATCATCAACTAATAATGGACTGGAGTTGCTCATCCCTGTTATAGAGGGATAGAATCAGCTTGACGTTGGAATTTATATAAATAATAGGCATATCCTGGTCATAGACACCCACGGCCCAGTCTATATCATACACGGGGTGCTACTACTATAGACACCCACGGCCCAGTCTATATCCTACACGGGGTGCTACTACTATAGACACCCACGGCCCAGTCTATATCCTACACGGGGTGCTACTACTATAGACACCCACGGCCCAGTCTATATCCTACACGGGGTACTACTACTATAGACACCCACGGCCCAGTCTATATCCTACACGGGGTGCTACTACTATAGACACCCACGGCCCAGTCTATATCCAACACGGGGTGCTACTACTATAGACACCCACGGCCCAGTCTATATCCTACACGGGGTGCTACTACTATAGACACCCACGGCCCAGTCTATATCCTACACGGGGTGCTACTACTATAGACACCCACGGCCCAGTCTATATCCTACACGGGGTGCTACTACTATAGACACCCACGGCCCAGTCTATATCCTACACGGGGTGCTACTACTATAGACACCCACGGCCCAGTCTATATCCTACACGGGGTGCTACTACTATAGACACCCACGGCCCAGTCTATATCCTACACGGGGTGCTACTACTATAGACACCCACGGCCCAGTCTATATCCTACACGGGGTGCTACTACTATAGACACCCACGGCCCAGTCTATATCCTACATAGGGTGCTACTACTATAGACACCCACGGCCCAGTCTATATCCTACACGGGGTGCTACTACTATAGACACCCACGGCCCAGTCTATATCCTACACGGGGTGCTACTACTATAGACACCCACGGCCCAGTCTATATCCTACACGGGGTGCTACTACTATGGATGTAGTGAAGTGGATGACTTCATCCCAGATGCAGCATCTACTGTAGGACCTACTTTACGGAGGTGAGGGTGAGGTCATAGGTTAGGGGTTAGGGTTAGTTAGTTAGTGTTACTAGTACCTCTGATCTCACAGTAGTCCAGGCCTACTTTACGGAGGTGAGGGTGAGGTCATAGGTTAGGGGTTAGGGTTACTAGTACCTCTGATCTCACAGTGGTCCAGGCCTACTTTACGGAGGCGAGGGTGAGGTCATAGGTTAGGGGTTAGGGTTAGTTAGTTAGGGTTACTAGTACCTCTGATCTCACAGTAGTCCAGGCCTACTTTACGGAGGTGAGGGTGAGGTCATAGGTTAGGGGTTAGGGTTAGTTAGTTAGGGTTACTAGTACCTCTGATCTCACAGTGGTCCAGGCCTACTTTACGGAGGCGAGGGTGAGGTCATAGGTTAGGGTTAGTTAGTTAGGGTTACTAGTACCTCTGATCTCACAGTAGTCCAGGCCTACTTTACGGAGGTGAGGGTGAGGTCATAGGTTAGGGGTTAGGGTTACTAGTACCTCTGATCTCACAGTAGTCCAGGCCTACTTTATGGAGGCGAGGGTAAGGTCATAGGTTAGGGGTTAGGGTTACTAGTACCTCTGATCTCACAGTAGTCCAGGCCTACTCTACGGAGGTAGGATGTGATGGTGAGGTCATAGGTTCTCATCTTGCCCTCTGCTCCCAGCTGAGACACACTAAGGACCAACAGCGTGTTCTCCTGGTCAGCCTGACGCGTCAACTCCAACAGCACCTGGAGAACATCGCCAAACACACCTCAATAACATCATAACGCTTTAGACAGCAACGCTGTGGTCCTGTGTAGCTCAGTTGGTAGAGCGTAGAGCTTGTAACACCAGAGTTGCGGGTTCGATTCCCACTGGGGTCACCGATAGAAAAATGTATTGCTTTGATTATTGGATTTTTCGTAGATAATAAAAAAAAAAAAATAATAATAATAATAATAACTCTGTACCGCTTTGACTTCAAACTTGAACTGCACGTCAGTCAGCTCCTCTGTGGCAGAGGGTTGGTGTTCCTCATCCACAGACATATAATATGACTCACCATCTGAGCCTAGGGAGGGAGACATACAGATTACACACAGATTATATACAGATTACATATAGATTATATACAGATTACATATAGATTATATACAGATTACATATAGATTACATACAGATTACATATAGATTACATACAGATTACATATAGATTACATACAGATTACATATATATTACATACATCTTGCATAGCGTAAAGAGATCTAATGTACACTGAGTGGACAAAACATTAGGAACACCTTCCTAATATTGAGTTGCACCCCCGTTTTTTCCCTCACAACAGCCTCAATTCGTTGAGGCATGGACCCTACAAGGTGTCGAAAGCGTTCCACAGGGATGCTTGGCCCATGTTGACTCCAATGCTTCCCACAGTTGTGTCAAGTTGGCTGGATGTCCTTTGGGTGGTACACCATTGTTGATACACACGGGAAACTGTTCAGCGTGAAAAACCCAGCAGCGTTGCAGTTCTTGACACTCAAACGGGTGCGCCTGGCACCTACTACCATACCCCGTTCAAAGGCACTTAAATATTTTGTCTTGCCCATTCACCCTCTGAATGGCAAACACACAATCCATGTCTCAATTATCTCAAGGCTTAAAAGTCCTTCTTTAACCTGTCTCCTCCCCTTCATCTACACTGATTGAAGTGGATTTAACAGGTGACATCAATAAGGGATCATATCTTTCACCTTGACTCGACTGGTCAGTGTACATCATCCACAGACGTCTGACAATAAATGTCATAACAACATATCCATAGTGAAAGAAATGTTTCCACTCATTCATGATTCATGCCATGCAATAACAGATCGTCCTGCTATCTCCTGGTCTTGGTTCTTCAATAACAGATAGTCCTTTTTTATTTTATTTATTTCACCTTTATTTAACCAGGTAAGCCAGTTGAGAACAGGTTCTCATTTACAACTGCGACCTGGCCAAGATAAAGCAAAGTAGTGCAATAAAAACAACAGAGTTACATATGGGGTAAAAAAAACATAAAGTCAGAAATACAACAGAAAATATATATACAGTGTGTGCAAATGTAGCAAGTTATGGAGGTAAGGCAATAAATAGGCTATAGTGCAAAATAATTACAATAGTATTAACACTGGAATGCTAGATGTGCAAGAGATTATGTGCAAATAGAGATACTGGGGTGCAAAAGAGCAAAATAAATAACAATATAGGGATGAGGTAGTTGGGTGGGCTAATTTCGGATGGGCTGTGTACAGGTGCAGTGATCGGTAAGGTGCTCTGACAACTGATGCTTAAAGTTATTGAGGGAGATAAGAGTCTCCAGCTTCAGAGATTTTTGCAATTCGTTCCAGTCATTGGCAGCAGAGAACTGGAAGGAATGGCGGCCAAAGGAGGTGTTGGCTTTGGGAATGACCAGTGAGATATACCTGCTGGAGCGCAGACTACGGGTGGGTGCTGCTATGGTGACCAATGAGCTAAGATAAGGCGGGGATTTACCTAGCAGTGATTTATAGATGGCCTGGAGCCAGTGGGTTTGACGACGAACATGTAGTGAGGACCAGCCAACAAGAGCGTACAGGTCACAGTGGTGGGTAGTGTATGGGGCTTTGGAGACAAAACGGATGGCACTGTGATAGACTACATCCAATTTGCTGAGTAGAGTGTTGGAGGCTATTTTGTAAATGACATCGCCGAAGTCAAGGATCGGTAGGATAGTCAGTTTTACGAGGGCATGTTTGGCAGCATGAGTGAAGGAGGCTTTGTTGCGAAATAGGAAGCCGATTCTAGATTTAACTTTGGATTGGAGATTCTTTATGTGAGTCTGGAAGTTGAGTTTACAGTCTAACCAGACACCTAGGTATTTGTAGTTGTCCACATACTCTAGGTCAGACCCGTCGAGAGTGGTGATTCTAGTCGGGTGGGCGGGTGCCAGCAGCGTTCGATTGAAAAGCATGCATTTAGTTTTACTAGTGTTTAAGAGCAGTTGGAGGCTACTGAAGGATTGTTGTATGGCATTGAAGCTCCTTCTATCTCCTGGTCTTGGTTCTTCAATAACAGATAGTCCTTCTATCTCCTGGTCTTGGTTCTTCAATAACAGATAGTCCTTCTATCTCCTGGTCTTGGTTCTTCAATAACAGATAGTCCTTCTATCTCCTGGTCTTGGTTCTTGAATAACAGATAGTCCTTCTATCTCCTGGACTTGGTTCTTCAATAACAGATAGTCCTTCTATCTCCTGGACTTGGTTCTTCAATAACAGATAGTCCTGCTATCTCCTGGTCTTGGTTCTTCAATAACAGATGGTTCTTCTATCTCCTGGACTTGGTTCTTCAATAACAGATCGTCCTGCTATCTCCTGGTCTTGGTTCTTCAATAACAGATAGTCCTTCTATCTCCTGGTCTTGGTTCTTCAATAACATATCGTCCTGCTATCTCCTGGTCTTGGTTCTTCAATAACAGATAGTCCTTCTATCTCCTGGTCTTGGTTCTTCAATAACAGATAGTCCTTCTATCTCCTGGTCTTGGTTCTTCAATAACAGATCGTCCTACTATCTCCTGGTCTTGGTTCTTCAATAACAGATAGTCCTTCTATCTCCTGGTATTGGTTCTTCAATAACAGATAGTCCTGCTATCTCCTGGTATTGGTTCTTCAATAACAGATGGTTCTTCTATCTCCTGGTATTGGTTATTCAATAACAGATGGTTCTTATATCTCCTGGTATTGGTTCTTCAATAACAGATGGTTCTTCTATTTCCTGGTATTGGTTCTTCAATAACAGATGGTTCTTCTATATCCTGGTATTGGTTCTTCAATAACAGATGGTTCTTCTATTTCCTGGTATTGGTTCTTCAATAACAGATGGTTCTTCTATCTCCTGGTATTGGTTCTTCAATAACAGATGGTTCTTCTATTTCCTGGTATTGGTTCTTCAATAACAGATGGTCCTTCTATCTCCTGGTCTTGGTTCTTCAGTAACAGATAGTCCTTCTATTTCCTGGTCTTGGTTCTTCAGTAACAGATGGTTCTTCTATTTCCTGGTCTTGGTTCTTCAGTAACAGATGGTTCTTCTATCTCCTGGTCTTGGTTCTTCAGTAATGGTTGCAATGGAAATGCCCTGTCTGGCTGATCTAGTTCTGATAAAGGAGGTTGAGCCGCTGACTAAAACACAGTCTTCTCTCACCTGAGGGGGGAGCTGTTGTATTCTGGCTTGCACTCAAGATAGACTCACCTTCCCCAATAGACAACTCTGTACCATTGCATCCGTTACAGACAAAGACCAGTGGATAGAAGGAGCATCCCATCTAGGATCAGATTACCTGACGCCCAGTCACAGTCACAACCATTAGGGTGGTCAGATAACAGCTGACCCTGAATCAGTTAATGCAGATACAGTAGTGAAGAACCAGCCCCCACCTGTCTCTAATCCATCTAGCAGCACTGGGGTTTTTAAACCCAGGACTTTGGGCCTGGCCTCAGACAAACACAGCATCTAGTGGAAACAAGACGGAAAGAGATGAGAAAGCTGTTGATTGCCGAACATATTTCTATTGTTTTTTACAAGACATGGATGTACCAATGTAATGGATGTGTGTAGGCTCCTCTACTGGTGAACTGGGTCAGACCAACTGTACCTTCTGGGTGGGGGTGGAAGGGGTGGAACCACTCTGGGGCAGGGGGATGCTGTAGACCAGGTCCAACACTCCCTGGATCTTCTGGTCTGAGATCTTCACATGGAGGAGAGGCAGTTCTCCAGACACCTTGAATCTGGAACACAGTAGATACCATACCAGATATTTACTAATCTGGAAACACAGTAGATACCATACCAGAGCTTTACTAATCTGGAAACACATTAGATACCATACCAGAGCTTTACTAATCTGGAACACAGTAGATACCATACCAGAGCTTTACTAATCTGGAACACAGTAGATACCATACCAGAGCTTTACTAATCTGGAACACAGTAGATACCATACCAGAGCCTTACTAATCTGGAACACATTAGATACCATACCAGAGCTTTACTAATCTGGAACACAGTAGATACCATACCAGAGCCTTACTAATCTGGAACACAGTAGATACCATACCAGAGCTTTACTAATCTGGAACACAGTAGATACCATACCAGAGCTTTACTAATCTGGAACACAGTAGATACCATACCAGAGCTTTACTAATCTGGAACACAGTAGATACCATACCAGAGCTTTACTAATCTGGAAACACATTAGATACCATACCAGAGCTTTACTAATCTGAAACACAGTAGATACCATACCAGAGCTTTACTAATCTGGAACACAGTATATACCATACCAGAGCTTTACTAATCTGGAACACATTAGATACCATACCAGAGCTTTACTAATCTGAAACACAGTAGATACCATACCAGAGCTTTACTAATCTGGAACACAGTATATACCATACCAGAGCTTTACTAATCTGGAACACAGTAGATACCATACCAGAGCTTTACTAATCTGGAACACAGTAGATACCATACCAGAGCCTTACTAATCTGGAACACAGTAGATACCATACCAGAGCTTTACTAATCTGGAACACATTAGATACCATACCAGAGCTTTACTAATCTGGAACACAGTAGATACCATACCAGAGCTTTACTAATCTGGAACACAGTAGATACCATACCAGAGCTTTACTAATCTGGAACACAGTAGATACCATACCAGAGCTTTACTAATCTGGAACACAGTAGATACCATACCAGAGCCTTACTAATCTGGAACACAGTAGATACCATACCAGAGCTTTACTAATCTGGAACACAGTAGATACCATACCAGAGCTTTACTAATCTGGAACACAGTAGATACCATACCAGAGCTTTACTAATCTGGAACACAGTAGATACCATACCAGAGCCTTACTAATCTGGAACACAGTAGATACCATACCAGAGCTTTACTAATCTGGAACACAGTAGATACCATACCAGAGCCTTACTAATCTGGAACACAGTAGATACCATACCAGAGCTTTACTAATCTGGAACACAGTAGATACCATACCAGAGCTTTACTAATCTGGAACACAGTAGATACCATACCAGAGCTTTACTAATCTGGAACACAGTAGATACCATACCAGAGCTTTACTAATCTGGAACACAGTAGATACCATACCAGAGCTTTACTAATCTGGAACACAGTAATACCATACCAGAGCTTTACTAATCTGGAACACAGTAGATACCATACCAAGCCTTACTAATCTGGAAACACATTAGATACCATACCAGAGCCTTTACTAATCTGGAAACACTTAGATACCATACCAGAGCTTTACTAATCTGGAAAACATAGTAGATACCATACCAGAGCTTTACTAATCTGGAACACAGTAGATACCATACCAGAGCTTTACTAATCTGGAACACAGTAGATACCATACCAGAGCTTTACTAATCTGGAACACAGTAGATACCATACCAGAGCTTTACTAATCTGGAAACACAGTAGATACCATACCAGAGCTTTACTATCTGGAACACAGTAGATACCATACCAGAGCTTTACTAATCTGGAACACAGTAGATACCATACCAGAGCTTTACTAATCTGGAACACAGTAGATACCATACCAGAGCTTTACTAATCTGGAACACAGTAGATACCATACCAGAGCTTTACTAATCTGGAACACAGTAGATACCATACCAGAGCTTTACTAATCTGGAACACAGTAGATACCATACCAGAGCTTTACTAATCTGGAACACAGTAGATACCATACCAGAGCTTTACTAATCTGGAACACAGTAGATACCATACCAGAGCTTTACTAATCTGGAACACATTAGATACCATACCAGAGCTTTACTAATCTGGAACACAGTATATACCATACCAGAGCATTACTAATCTGGAACACATTAGATACCATACCAGAGCTTTACTAATCTGGAACACAGTAGATACCATACCAGAGCTTTACTAATCTGGAACACAGTAGATACCATACCAGAGCTTTACTAATCTGGAACACAGTAGATACCATACCAGAGCCTTACTAATCTGGAACACAGTAGATACCATACCAGAGCTTTACTAATCTGGAACACAGTAGATACCATACCAGAGCTTTACTAATCTGGAACACAGTAGATACCATACCAGAGCTTTACTAATCTGGAACACAGTAGATACCATACCAGAGCTTTACTAATCTGGAACACAGTAGATACCATACCAGAGCTTTACTAATCTGGAACACAGTAGATACCATACCAGAGCTTTACTAATCTGGAACACAGTAGATACCATACCAGAGCTTTACTAATCTGGAACACAGTAGATACCATACCAGAGCCTTACTAATCTGGAACACAGTAGATACCATACCAGAGCTTTACTAATCTGGAACACAGTAGATACCATACCAGAGCTTTACTAATCTGGAACACAGTAGATACCATACCAGAGCTTTACTAATCTGGAACACAGTAGATACCATACCAGAGCTTTACTAATCTGGAACACAGTAGATACCATACCAGAGCTTTACTAATCTGGAACACAGTAGATACCATACCAGAGCTTTACTAATCTGGAACACAGTAGATACCATACCAGAGCTTTACTAATCTGGAAACACAGTAGATACCATACCAGAGCTTTACTAATCTGGAACACAGTAGATACCATACCAGAGCTTTACTAATCTGGAACACAGTAGATACCATACCAGAGCTTTACTAATCTGGAACACAGTAGATACCATACCAGAGCCTTACTAATCTGGAACACAGTAGATACCATACCAGAGCTTTACTAATCTGGAACACAGTAGATACCATAGATCCATGGGGCGGCGCACAATTGGCCCAGCGTCATCCAGGATAGGGGAGGGAATGGGCGGCAGGGATGTAGCTCAGTTGGTAGGGTTGTGGGTTCGATTCCCACGGGGGGGGGGGGCCAGTATGAAAAATAAAATAATAATGTATGCACTCACTAACTGTAAGTCGCTCTGGATAAGAGCGTCTGCTAAATGACTAAAATGTAAATGTAAATACCCTCTGGTTTAGCGAACACTGTGTCTGCACCACAGAATTTAGTCAGTACTAGTGATGAGGGGGGAAATCGATACAGTTACATATCACAATATTATTTTGGACAATATTATATTGATACTTCGACTCTAAGTATATATTTGTTGTTGTTGCTAAATAGCCTTAGTCGGCTATACCTGCTTCAAAACTCTGCTATTTTTCATCCTATATCTTGTTCTCCATCTTCTTTTTAAATAGTGAGCCAACGTGTTTTCAGCACTTTATTTTCCATGACTGATCAAAACTCATTTTCTAATGATCTCTGTCGTCTCTCTGCAGCAGACATACACTGCGGTCCAAAATGATTGACACCCTTGATAAAGACGGGCAATAATGACTGTAGAAAATAATAAATAATGAGCTATATTGTACGCTAAAACTATTGGGAAATTATATGTTATACTTACACAATTGCTCATAGAAAGAGATTTTGTTTAAAAAGTAATATTAATTTTTTTTCTCAAAAAAAGGTAGGGGTCAAAATTATTGACACCCCTAAAAATTCTAATACATAAAGTAGTAAAAGGTTTAGTATTTGGTCCCATATTCCTAGATGACTACATCACACTTGTGAGCAATGTTTGGAACATGAAATCACAACTTATAGAAAACGTGAGAATCGTGAGACTAGGTATCACGATAACGTCGTATCTCGAGGTCCCTGGCAATTCCCAGCCCAGTCAGCACAGTACACTACTGATTCTGATGAAGGCCATCGATGGCCGAAACACTTTTAATTGTAAGCGAGAGACATGCTAACTCCCTTCAAATACTACTGCCCATTCCACAGTCCCTCAGCTCCCTTAGCCTGGATAACAGTCTGGTGTTACCTGGCCATTCTGGCATCATTCCACAGTCCCTCAGCTACCTTAGCCTGGATAACAGTCTGGTGTTACCTGGCCATTCTGGCATCATTCCACAGTCCCTCAGCTCCCTTAGCCTGGATAACAGTCTGGTGTTACCTGGCCATTCTGGCATCATTCCACAGTCCCTCAGCTACCTTAGCCTGGATAACATTCTGGTGTTACCTGGCCATTCTGGCATCATTCCACAGTCCCTCAGCTACCTTAGCCTGGATAACAGTCTGGTGTTACCTGGCCATTCTGGCATCATTCCACAGTCCCTCAGCTCCCTTAGCCTGGATAACATTCTGGTGTTACCTGGCCATTCTGGCATCATTCCACAGTCCCTCAGCTACCTTAGCCTGGATAACATTCTGGTGTTACCTGGCCATTCTGGCATCATTCCACAGTCCCTCAGCTCCCTTAGCCTGGATAACAGTCTGGTGTTACCTGGCCATTCTGGCATCATTCCACAGCCCCTCAGCTCCCTTAGCCTGGATAACAGTCTGGTGTTACCTGGCCATTCTGGCATCATTCCACAGTCCCTCAGCTACCTTAGCCTGGATAACAGTCTGGTGTTACCTGGCCATTCTGGCATCATTCCACAGTCCCTCAGCTCCCTTAGCCTGGATAACAGTCTGGTGTTACCTGGCCATTCTGGCATCATTCCACAGTCCCTCAGCTCCCTTAGCCTCGATAACAGTCTGGTGTTACCTGGCCATTCTGGCATCATTCCACAGTCCCTCAGCTCCCTTAGCCTGGATAACAGTCTGGTGTTACCTGGCCATTCTGGCATCATTCCACAGTCCCTCAGCTCCCTTAGCCTGGATAACAGTCTGGTGTTACCTGGCCATTCTGGCATCATTCCACAGTCCCTCAGCTACCTTAGCCTGGATAACAGTCTGGTGTTACCTGGCCATTTGGCATCATTCCACAGTCCCTCAGCTCCCTTAGCCTCGATAACAGTCTGGTGTTACCTGGCCATTCTGGCATCATTCCACAGTCCCTCAGCTCCCTTAGCCTGGATAACAGTCTGGTGTTACCTGGCATCATTCCACTGTCCCTCAGCTCCCTTAGCCTGGATAACAGTCTGGTGTTACCTGGCCATTCTGGCATCATTCCACAGTCCCTCAGCTCCCTTAGCCTGGATAACAGTCTGGTGTTACCTGGCCATTCTGGCATCATTCCACAGTCCCTCAGCTACCTTAGCCCGGATAACAGTTTGGTGTTACCTGGCCATTCTGGTGTCCTTCTCCACCATGCATTTGGCCAGCTGGAGGTTGACGTCCATGGGCTGCAGGATGTGTTGTATAGAGGAACCATGTTGACGGGCTGTCTTCCACTCCTCACCTGTAGGGGCAGACAGAAACAGTGAAGGACAGAGCTCAGTGGACAGAGACAGAAACAGTGAGGGACAGAAACAGAAACAGTGAGGGACAGAGCTCAGAGGACAGAGACAGAAACAGTCAGGGACAGAAACAGTGAGTGACAGAGCTCAGAGGACAGAGACAGAAACAGTGAGGGACAGAGCTCAGAGGACAGAGACAGAAACAGTGAGGGACAGAGCTCAGTGGACAGAAACAGTGAGGGACAGAGACAGAAACAGTGAGAGACAAAAAGCTGGAAATACAGTGCATTCGGAAGGTATTCAGGTATTCTTTACTTTTCCACATTTTGTTACATTACAGCCTTATTCTAAAATTGATTAAATTGTTTTCTCATCAATCTACACACAATACCCCATAATAACAAAGCAAAAACATGTTTTTAGAATATTTTTCAAATTTATTAAAAATAGAAAAACTGAAATACCTTATTTACATAAGTATTCAGACCCTTTGCTATGAGGCTTGAAATTGAGCTCAGGTGCATCCTGTTTCCATTGATCATCCTTGAGATGTTCCTACAACTTGATTGGAGTCCACCTGTGGTAAATTCAATTGATTGGACATGATTTGGAAAGGCACACACCTGTCTATATAAGGTCCCACAGTTGACAGTGCATGTCAGAGCAAAAACCAAGCCATGAGGTCGAAGGAATTGTCCGTAGAGCTCCGAGAGAGGATTGTGTCGAGGCACAGATCTGGGGAAGGGTACCAAGAAATGTCTTCAGCATTGAAGGTCCCCAAGAAAACAGTGGCCTCCATCATTCTTAAATGGAAGAAGTTTGGAACCACCAAGACTCTTCCTAGAGCTGGCCGCCCGGCCAAACTGAGCAATCGGGGAGAAGGCCTTGGTCAGGGAGGTGACCAAGAACACGATGGTCACTCTGACAGAGCTCCAGAGTTCCTCTGTGGAGATGGGAGAACCTTCCAGAAGGACAACCATCTCTGCAGCACTCCATAAATCAGGCCTTTATGGTAGAGTGGCCAGACAGAAGCCACTCCTCAGTAAAAGGCACATGAGCGCTTGGAGTTTGTCAAAAGGCACCTAAAGGACTCTCAGACCATGAGAAACAAGATTCTCTGGTCTGATGAAACCAAGATTGAACTCTTGGCCTGAATGCCAAGCGTCACGTCTGGAGGAAACCTGGCACCATCCCTACGGTGAAGCATGGTGGTGGCAGCATCATGCTATGGGGATGTTTTTCAGCAGCAGGGACTGGGAGACTAGTCAGGATCGAGGGATAGATGAATAGAGCAAAGTACAGAGAGATCCTTGATGAAAACCTGCTCCAGAGCGCTCAGGACCTCAGACTGGGGCAAAGGTTCACCTTCTAACAGGACAACGACCCTAAGCACACAGTCAAGACAATGCAGGAGTAGCTTCGGGACAAGTCTCTGAATGTCCTTGAGTGGCCCAGCCAGAGCCCGGACTTGAACACGATCTAACATCTCTGGAGAGACCTGAAAATAGCTGTGCAGCGATGCTCCCCATCCAACCTGACAGAGCCTGAGAGGATCTGCAGAGAAGAATGGGAGAAACTCCCCAAATACAGGTGTGCCAAGCTTGTAGCGTCATACCCAAGAATACTTGAGGCTGTAATCGCTGCCAAAGGTGCTTCATCAATGTACTGAGTAAAGGGTCTGAATACTAGTTTTTTTAATACATTTGCAAACATTTCTAAAAAACCTGTTTCTACTTTGTCAGTATGGGGTATTGTGTGTAGATTGAAGAGGGGGAAAAAACTATGCCATCCATTTTAGAATAAGGCTGTAACGTAACAAAATGTGGAAAAAGTCAATACTTTCCAAATGCACTGTATGTATAGGATTGTGCCTTTGGCTACCGGACAATAAAATAAAGTTGAAAACCAATAGAACATGAGAGAAGAAGGCTACTGGTTCCAATGGCAATAAGGAAGTATTTAGAAACAATTATTGCCTGCACGTTTGGTGGGATTTTGGCTATAGGCTACTTTGAAGCAAGGTAAGACATGTCTCATAATATGTAGTAAAACGTCCAGGTTTCATTACATCACATTTACATTTCAGTCATTTAGCAGACGCTCTTATCCAGAGCGACTTACAGTTATTGAGTGCATACATTATTTTTTTATTTTTCATACTGGCCCCCCCGTGGGAATCGAACCCAAAACCCTGGCGTTGCAAACGCCATGCTCTACCAACTGAGCTACATCCCTGCCGGCCATTCCCTCCCCATACCCTGGACGACGCTGGGCCAATTGTGCGCCGCACCCATGGGTCTCCCGATCGCGGCCGGCTACGACCGCCTGGAATCGAACCAGGATCTCTAGTGGCACAGCTAGCACTGCGATGCAGTGCCTTAGACCACTACGCCACTCGGGAGTTTCAAACAATTAAAGCGTACGTTTTCAAAATGCATACTGCCTCCATCTCATCGCAAAGCGGTGTGTGACGTGCTGACGCCTGCATAGTGGGAAGCGAGCTTCAATTAACAGTTAAGATATATAAATAGCTCTTTTTAACTGTGGACATCAAAACTGTTTTTTTAAACACGCAATTGCATTTAGAATTGTTGCTCAATGAAAAGCACGTTTCACTCCGAGCAGCACCGAACAGCTGTTTGATGAGGTGTGGCAGCAGTTCTCTTCGCTACATCCACTGGCCAATCTACATCCCATCAAATCAATAGGCTAAAATGCATTATTTCGCAAATGGGATTAATTTTTATTCATCTGCTTTTTGTTTCTCGCATCGGCCAAAAGCCGGCTATTATCGGCTAAAGGAAAACCCTGGTGTGCGCGCGTACCTGACTTGCTGTAGAGGACCTGGACGCTGCGTAGCTCCAGTGAGTACCTCTCGTAGGCACGGTCCATAATCTCCTCCAGGGAACTGAAACTGGGTGATAAAGGCTGGTGGTTCCCCTGGTCCACACTCATCAGCTAAACACACACACACACACACACACACAAAGCGTGAACACGTACACACACAAACACATACGCACATTTCTTTAAAACTATGACACAATATAACAATAGGGTGTCTTTGCCGCCATTATTCTAGAATCTGTCTGTTCTCACCTGTAGACTACCAAAGTCTATGATCATCGGGTCACTATTCTAGAATCTGTCTGTTCTCACCTGTAGACTACCAAAATCTATGATCATCAGGTCATTATTCTAGAATCTGTCTGTTCTCACCTGTAGACTACCAAAGTCTATGATCATCAGGTCAGACTTGGCGTGGTAGAAGCCAGACTTGGGCACCAGCAGGTATGAAGGCTTTAGGTCAATCTTCAGGTCCAGAATCTTACGGGTTTCAATGATGTGAGACAGACCTGCACAGACGGCAAAATAATAATCAATAGATGTTAGATAATGTATGTGATGATGTGAGACAGATGTTAGATAATGTATGTGATGATGTGAGACAGAGGTTAGATAATGTATGTGATAATGTGAGACAGAGGGTAGATCATGTACAGTGAGGGAAAAAAGTATTTGATCCCCTGCTGATTTTGTATGTTTGCCCACTGACAAAGAAATGATTAGTCTATAATTTTAATGGTAGGTTTATTTGAACAGTGAGAGACAGAATAACAACAAAAAAATCCAGAAAAACGCATGTCAAAAATGTTATAAATTGATTTGCATTTTAATGAGGGAAATAAGTATTTGACCCCCTCTCAATCAGAAAGATTTCTGGCTCCCAGGTGTCTTTTATACAGGTAACGAGCTGAGATTAGGAGCACACTCTTAAAGGGAGTGCTCCTAATCTCAGTTTGTTACCTGTATAAAAGACACCTGTCCACAGAAGCAATCAATCGATCAGATTCCAAACTCTCCACCATGGCCAAGACCAAAGAGCTCTCCAAGGATGTCAGGGACAAGATTGTAGACCTACACAAGGCTGGAATGGGCTACAAGACCATCGCCAAGCAGCTTGGTGAGAAAGTGACAACATTTGGTGCGATTATTCGCAAATGGAAGAAACACAAAAGCACTGTCAATCTTCCTCGGCCTGGGGCTCCATGCAAGATCTCACCTCGTGGAGTTGCAATGATAATGAGAACGGTGAGGAATCAGCCCAGAACTACACGGGAGGATCTTGTCAATGATCTCAAGGCAGCTGGGACCATAGTCACCAAGAAAACAAATGGTAACACAGTACGCCGTGAAGGACTGAAATCCTGCAACGCCCGCAAGGTCCCCCTGCTCAAGAAAGCACATATACAGGCCCGTCTGAAGTTTGCCAATGAACATCTGAATGATTCAGAGGAGAACTGGGTGAAAATGTTGTGGTCAGATGAGACCAAAATGGAGCTCTTTGGCATCAACTCAACTCGCCGTGTTTGGAGGAGGAGGAATGCTGCCTATGACCCCAAGAACACCATCCCCACCGTCAAACATGGAGGTGGAAACATTATGCTTTGGGGGTGTTTTTCTGCTAAGGGGACAGGACAACTTCACCGCATCAAAGGGACGATGGACGGGGCCATGTACCGTCAAATCTTGGGTGAGAACCTCCTTCCCTCAGCCAGGGCATTGAAAATGGGTCGTGGATGGGTATTCCAGCATGACAATGACCCAAAACACACAGCCAAGGCAACAAAGGAGTGGCTCAAGAAGAAGCACATTAAGGTCCTGGAGTGGCCTAGCCAGTCTCCAGACCTTAATCCCATAGAAAATCTGTGGAGGGAGCTGAAGGTTCGAGTTGCCAAACATCAGCCTCGAAACCTTAATGACTTGGAGAAGATCTGCAAAGAGGAGTGGGACAAAATCCCTCCTGAGATGTGTGCAAACCTGGTGGCCAACTACAAGAAACGTCTGACCTCTGTGATTGCCAACAAGGGTTTTGCCACCAAGTACTAGGTCATGTTTTGCACGGAAGGCCAGTATAAAAAAAAATATGTATTCACTAACTGTAAGTCGCTCTGGATAAGAGCGTCTGCTAAATGACTAAAATGTAAAAATGTAAATGTGAGTGATTATGCGATAATGTTTTTGATGATGTGATAATGCATGTGACGATGTGATAATGTGTGTGACGGTGTGGTAATGCATGTGACAATGTGATAACGTGTGTGATGATGTGATAATGTGTGTGATGATGTGATAATGTATGTGATGATGCGATAATGTGTGTGCTGATACGATAATGTGTGTGCTGATACGATAATGTATGTGATGATGCGATAATGCATGTGATGATGTGACAATGTGTATTATGATGTGATAATGTATGTGATAATGTGTATGATGATGTGATCATGTGTGTGATGATGTAATGATATGTGTGATGATGTGATAATGTGTGTGATGATGTGATAATGTGACAATGTGTGTGATGATGTGATAATGTGTGTGATGATGGGATAATGTGTGTGATGATGTAATGATATGTGTGATGATGTGATAATGTGTGTGATGATGTGATAATGTGTGTGATGATGTGATAATGTGTGTGATGTGATAATGTGTGTGATGATGTGATAATGTGTGTGATGTGATAATGTGTGTGATGCTGTGATAATGTATATGATGATGTCATAATGTGTGATGGGATAATGTGTTTGATGATGCGATAATGTGTGTGACAATGTATGTGATGATGTGATAATGTATGTGATGATGTGACAATGTGTATGATGATGTGATAATGTGTGTGATGATGTGATAATGTGTATGATGATGTGATAATGTGTGTGATGATGTGATAATGTATGTGATGTGATAATGTGTGTGATGACCAGCAAGAGACAAACATCTATCCGGCAGTGTGTGTTTGAGTCAGCCTATGACGGCTGTAATAACATCTTATGTAGCTGTTATAGAGGCTTAGTGAATGCGTATATAAGGGGCGCTATATAAAGTGTTTCCTATTTATCTGTACCCACCAGTGGCTGTCTTCTCCTTGATCTCCTCCAGCTTGGAGAGAGTGGCTGAAGTCAACACCTCCAGATCCACTCCCTTCCCTGTCTGAAAGAACTCTGCCATGCTGTTCACTGTCAACTGGCAGAGAGAAACACACACACAGGAGTTGATTTATTTAGTGACTTCAGTGCCTTTAGTTACCCCACAAAGGGCAGGAAAGTGATGTACTGAACAGTGTGAATTTGAATACATGGAGGAGGAGCTGTAAATAGACTACATGCATGTAGAATAAACATGGTATTATGAGCATTAATAGACAGAGTAGATGGAGCTTTACTTGGTCAAAGACATTACACATGACTTCATAGGGCAGTTTATCACCATTGATGACATCATGAATGATCAATGAGGCTTGGAGTGGACTGGACATTACATGGTCTACTAAATATCATTATGGAGAGAGAGAGAGAGAGAGAGAGGGGGAGAGAGAGAGAGAGAGAGAGAGAGAGAGAGAGAGAGAGAGAGAGAGAGAGAGAGAGAGAGAGAGAGAGAGAAGAGAGAAGAGATATATAGAGAGAGAGATAGAGAGAGAGATAGAGAGAGGAGAGAACAGAGATCGAGAGAGAGAGAGAGAAGAGAGAGAGAGAGAGAGATAGGTCTCGCAGAGTCTCTTCTCTCTCCTCTCTATCTCTCTATCGCTCCATCTCAGAATAACATTCTCTCTCTCTATCTCGCTATATCCAGATATCATATCATATCTAGCGCTATATATAGCAGAGTAGGAAGAGAGAGAGAGAGAGAGAGGAGAGAGAGAGAGACATTCCACATAGTGGGGTCAGAGGGAGGTCCTTATGGATGGGAGAGATGATAGCCACAGATAGGAGTGGGACAGTGAGAGTGAATAACTGAGTGAGGGTGTGTAAACCCATACATACTGAGTCGTAGATGATCTCTACAGGCTGAGATTGGACTCTGAGCAGCTGGTCTGCAGTGCTGTCCTCTGGGTTGACTTCAAACAGGATGGAGAGCAGAGAGGAGCTGGAGTCCCCTACTGACGCTATGAGAGATGGGACAGCTCCCTGCTGCTCCAACCCTGTCACGTACCAGTGCTCTAACGCTGCCTCCACCCTGGGAGAGGGGAGGGGGGAGAGGGAGAGAGAGAGAGAGGAGAGAGAGAGAGAGGGGGGGGGGGAGAGGGAGAGAGGGAGAGAGAGAGAGAGAGAGAGTGGAGAGAGAGAGAGAGAGAGAGAGAGAGAGAGAGAGAGAGAGAGAGAGAGAGAGAGATCAGTAGTTAATCAACAGTTGTATTAAATGTTCTTTAATCTCTTGTGTGTTCTTGCTTTGACAATACAAATGCATCGGTGACTGATGTGGTGTACTCCTCAATGCACCGGTGACTGATGTGGTGTACTCCTCAATGCACCGGTGACTGATGTGGTGTACTCCTCAATGCCATCGGATGAGTCCCGGAACATATTCAACTCTGTGCTAGCGAAACAGTCCTATAGCATCGGACCACTTCCGTACTGAGCGCCTCACTGTTACTTCCTGTTTGAGTTTTTGCTTGTCAGCAGGAATGAGGAGGATAGAGTTGTGGTCAGATGGAGGGAGAGAAGGGGAAAATGAAGAGAGACCTGATGGCCTGAGCCCCGGGTCTCTGGGAGACGGTGCTGCTGAGGTCAATCATCTGGACCTTCAGGATCTCTGGTACGTTGGGCTCCTCCCTCACCGTGATGGACGTACGGAACAGCTTGAAGGTCACCATCACTGCCACGTACTGGAGGATACAGAGAGCCATGCAGGGGAACAAACACAGGAGTGTGAGAAATATCCATTTCTCAGGATGGAAGTTCTTTGAATTTTTTTTAATACATTTTCCTTATTGATCATTTCCAGTGCCCAACACGGACACAGACATAGGTGTAGATTGGCTTTGTTTCTCACGAAGCTGTTAGCGGGTCTGCTCCATTAAATGTCATGTCAGTACCAACACCGAAGAGAGACCTACCTGCTTGGGTAAGGCCAGGTTGTGAGAACTACCACTGTATCCGATGGAGACAGACACACAGAGACCTACCTGCTTGGGTAAGGCCAGGTTGTGAGAACTACCACTGTATCCGATGGAGACAGACACACAGAGACCTACCTGCTTGGGTAAGGCCAGGTTGTGAGAACTACCACTGTATCCGATGGCCGTGTAGAGTTTAGTCTTCTCATCAGCAGACATCAACTCTTCAAAGCCTGAAATTGGGAAGGTCAAAATATTACACAACACCAATCAATGTAGCCGCTGGTGTTCACAAGGTGCAAGGTGAGGACGACCAGGGACGACCAGGGACGACCAGGGACGACCAGGGACCACATTCATCAAGAATCTCAGAGGAGGAGGGCTGATCTATCATCGGTTCAACCTTTCAGATCATAATGAATAAGGATATATGGGTTATATGGGGACCTGATCCGAGATCAGTGCTCCTGGTCTAAAACACAATGTACTGTAGCCATGTCTCTCATTGAGGACAGCGGGTGTGGATTGTGAATGCTGTTTGTTAGTTAGTTTGTCTCTTGAGGGTTAGGTGATAGCTTGTGTGTATGAGGAGACTGAGGAATCACTACCTCACTTCCTCCTTGGTATCCTGCTCCTGTTCCTGTGTGTGGTGACTGAGGAGTACTCACCCTCCTCCTCCTTGGTGTCCTGTTCCTGTTCCTGTTTTTTCATCTTCATTTCCTTCCTTCCAAAGAAGCTGCTGAAAAACCCTCCTCCTCCTCCTCCCTGCTTCTGGCCCGCCGCCACCTTCTTAGTTACCACCTTCTGGCCTGACCGGATCACCTGGAGGACAGAGGGGGAGAGAGACAGGTGGAGGAGGGAGGGGGGAGAGAGAGAGGGGGAGGAGGGAGGGGGGAGAGAGGGGGGATGAGAGTTTTTTTTAGACTCTTTTTTCTTTTTCTTTTTTTTGTTTTTCTCTCTCTCGAGAGAGGGGGAGGAGGGAGGGGGGAGGGGGGAGAGAGAGAGAGGGGGACAAAAACAGCGACAGAGAGACAGTTCAGACACAAAACCCCCATCGACATGGTTTCTAAGAACACAGTAATATATTGTAGAAGACCTTTGGTTAATGGGTATAACAAATACTGCACAAACCTCTATCTGTGCTTGTTGCCGGGCTAATGTGATGTTGAAAACATCCAGGCTCTTCTCCAGGTCCTGGATCTGTTTCTCCTGGTCCTCTTTGAGTTTACCCTGCGTGGCCAGTAGTTTGCTCTTGTAGGCTGCCCTGTAGGCCTTCAGAGTGTGGCGGTGCTTCCTGATGTTGGACCAGGACCACATCTGGTTGAAGCGTCTGATATGGACGTCCAGAACACTGTTCACACCGTACTTCCACCTGGAAACACCGTCACCCCATAGTTAAGGAGCTGAGATTCTGAAAACTTCACATTGCGTTGACCCCATCCTGATAAACAGATAGCATGCACAACATTGACTAGTACTGCCCATTAGAATGTATGGAGTGGGGACTGGTTGGTTGACTGGTTGGTTAACTGGTTGGTTGACTGGTTGGTTGACTGGTTGGTTAACTGGTTGGTTGACTGGTTGGTTGACTGGTTGGTTGACTGGTTGGTTGGTTGACTTACCAGTGCTTGGCATTTGTGTGTACAGGTACATCAGGTCTGAACTTCCTGTAGGGTCCATTCTTAACCATACAGTCTATAGACTCTAGCAGGTCCACCATGGTTAGGTACTAAACAGGAATAGACAACATGATATCAGTCTATAGACTCTAGCAGGTCCACCATGGTTAGGTACTAACCAGGAATAGATAACAACCGAGTACATATAATTCAAATGTATTTCAGGATTAAAGATCATTTAAATGTGGGAATGCTATCTTGTTAAAATAACCAGCAGCAAATTGAAACATGTGGAATACATGTCAGGGTGTGCACATAAAGAGAGGCTTCTGAAATGATTCTACAAAGGACTACAACAACATTGACAAATTATTCCATACAGTGCCTTGCAAAAGTATTCATCTCCCTTGGCGTTTTTCCTATTTTGTTGCATTACAACCTTTAATTTTTATTTGGATTTCATGTAATGGACATACACAAAATAGTCCAAATTGGTGAAGTGAAATGAAAAAAAAAACTTGTTTCAAAAAATTCTAAAAAATAAACAACGGAAAAGTGGTGCGTGCATATGTATTCAGCCCCTTTGCTATGAAGCCACTAAATAAGATCTGGTGCAACCAATTACCTTCAGAAGTCACATAATTAGTTAAATAAAGTCCACCTGTGTGCAATCTAAGTGTCACATGATCTGTCACATGATCTCAGTATATATACACCTGTTCTGAAAGGCCCCAGAGTCTGCACCACCACTAAGCAAGGGGCACCACCAAGCAAGCGGCACCATGAAGACCAAGGAGCTCTCCAAACAGGTCAAGGACAAAGTAATGGAGAAGTACAGATCAGGGTTGGGTTATAAAAAAATCTGAAACTTTGAATATCCCACGGAGCACCATTAAATCCATTACTAAAAAATTGAAAGAATATGGCACCACAACAAACCCACCAAATCTCACAGCCCAGGCAAGGAGGGCATTAATCAGAGAGGCAACAGAGACCAAAGATAACCCTGAAGGAGCTGCAAAGCTCCACAGCGGAGATTGGAGTTTCTGTCCACAGGACCACTTTAAGCTGTACACTCCATAGAGCTGGGCTTTACGGAAGAGTGGCCAGAAAAAAGCCATTGCTTAAAGAAAAAAATAAGCAAACATGTTTGGTGTTCGCCAAAAGGCATGTGGGAGACTCCCCAAACATATGGAAGAAGGTACTCTGGTCAGATGAGACTAAAATTGAGCTTTTTGGCCATCAAGGAAAACGCTATGTCTGGCGCAAACCCAACACCTCTCATCACCCCGAGAACACCATCCCCACAGTGAAGCATGGTGGTGGCAGCATCATGCTGTGGGGATGTTTTTCATCGGCAGGGACTGGGAAACTAGTCAGAATTGAAGGAATGATGGATGGCGCTAAATACAGGGAAATTCTTGAGGGAAACCAGTTTCAGTCTTCCAGAGATTTGAGACTGGGACGGAGGTTCACCTTCCAGCAGGACAATGACCCTAAGCATACTGCTAAAGCAACACTCATGTGGTTTAAGGGGAAACATTTAAATGTCTTGGAATGGCCTAGTCAAAGCCCAGACCTCAATCCAATTGAGAATCTGTGGTATGACTTAAAGATTGCTGTACACCAGCGGAACCCATCCAACTTGAAGGAGCTGGAGCAGTTTTGCCTTGAAGAATGGGCAAAAATCCCAGTGGCTAGATGTGCCAAGCTTATAGAGACATACCCCAAGAGACTTGCAGCTGTAATTGCTGCAAAAGGTTGGCTCTACAAAGTATTGACTTTGGGGGGGTGAATAGTTATGCACGCTCAAGTTCTGTTTTTTTGTTTATTTCTTGTTTGTTTCACAAAAAAAATATTTTACATCTTCAAAGTGGTAGGCATGTTGTGTAAATCAAATGATACAAACCCCCCAAACAATCCATTTCAATTCCAGGTTGTAAGGCAACAAAATAGGAAAAATGCCAAGGGAGGTGTATGTGTGTGTGTGTGTGTGTCTGTGTGTGTGTGTGTGTGTGTGTGTGTGTTCGTACCTGTGGTTTGGTAATCTCTATTGCTACATTCTGAACCTCCAGATACAGGTTGGCTTTGGGGGACTTCAGCTCAATCTCAGCATTAGGGTTGATAACCATTTTAGCAGAGGCAAAGATGGGTTTGAAAACTGCATGGAGAGAGAGAGAGAGAGAGAGAGAGAGAACATCCTATGAAATCGACTTTAATATAACCAACATCTTTATGGATCATTCCCCCTCCAACATCTAGGGTTGGTTAGACTAGACACCATGATCATTGGAGATTCTCCATTGAAAGTGCTTCTTAATCCAGGACCAGCATTCATCTCAAATCATAGAAACAGACAGTCAGACAAGACGTTCAGAGACAGACAGACAGACGGTGGGAGAGAACAGACAGACAGACAGACAGACAGACAGACAGACAGACAGACAGACAGACAGACAGACAGACAGACAGACAGACAGACAGACAGACAGACAGACAGACAGACAGACAGACAGACAGACAGACAGACAGACAGACAGACAGACAGACAGACAGACAGACAGACAGACAGACAGACAGACAGACAGACAGACAGACAGACAGACAGACAGACAGACAGACAGACAGACAGACGGTGGGAGAGAACAGAAAGTCATTTACGGAATCACCATATTCACATTGGTCTGTCATAACGCTGTCACATCCGTCTTCTACACCACCAGTTCACTCTGAGTGTTTTCTCATCTTCATGAGGTTGGGAAGATAGTCGTTTAAAGCTAACAGAGGAAAACATATGCCAGTATATCCAGTCGGTGTGTGTGTGTGTGTGTGTGTGTGTGTGCTAGGTTTCACAGAGATTATAAGATAAAAGCAACAATATTAATGGTTTCCTCTCCTGGCTTGGCTGGCTGGTTGCCATGGATAGTCAAATGAAACCTTTAATAAAAAATTTAAATAAATTGAAGTGAGGAAGGACACCTTTCTCTGTCTTTTCTAATGGAAAGTGTGTGTGTGTTGCCAGTGGTACATACTATATTGGTAGTCTTTGAGCTCTTGGTCCTTGGTACTGATGCCGGCCTTCAGCTTTTCCTGGACAGACACAAAGAGAAGGATGAAGATTAGAAAATCACACAGACATGGGGCCTCCCGAGTGGCGCAGCGGTCCAAGGCGATGCACTACAGTCCCGGGTTCGATGCCGGGCTGTGTCACAACCGGCCCGTGACCGGGAGTCCCATAGGGCGGTGCACAATTGGCCCAGCGTCGTCCGGGTTAGAGGAGGGTTTGGCCAAGGGGGAGGCTTTACTTGGCTCATCGCGCTCTAGCGACTCCTTGTGGCGGGCCGGGTGCCTGCAGGCTGACCTCGGTCGTCAGGTGAACGGTGTTCCCTCCGACACATTGGTGCGGCTGGCTTCTGGGTTAAGCGTGCGGGTGTTAAGAAGTGCGGTTTGGCGGGTCATGTTTCGGAGGACGCATGACTCGACCTTTGCCTCTCCCGAGCCCATCGGGGAGTTGCAGCGATGAGACAAGATCGAAATTTGGGAGAAAAAAGGTGGGGGTAAAAAAAAAAAATCACACAGATATGACTCGGGGTCTTCTGTAGCTCAGTTTGTAGAGCATGGTGCTTGCAACACCAGGATAGTGGGTTTGATTCCCGGGACCACCCATAAGTAAAATGTATGTACGCATGACTGTAAGACGCTTTGGAAAAAAGCATCTGCTAAATGCCATATAATACTATTATTAAATGATGATTTATATATTAGGAGGAGGATTGTCTGCCATAATGCGTTTAGTAGTGATGGATGGTTGCTAGTGATTTGGCTGACTAGAATTTTGGATAAAAGTGTCTGTTAAATGGCATATACAGTTGAAGTCGGATGTTTACATAAACCTTAGCCAAATATATTTAAACTCAGTTTTTCACAATTCCTGACATTTTAATCCTAGTAAAAATTCCCTGTCTGAGGTCAGTTAGGATCACCACTTCATTTTAAGAATGTGAAATGTCAGAATAATAATAGAGAGAGTGATTTATTTCAGCTTTTATTTCTTTCATCACATTCCCAGTGGGTTAGAAGTTTACATACACTCAATTAGTATTTGGTAGCATTGCCTTTAAATTGTTTAACTTGGGTCAAACGTTTTGGGGAGCCTTCCATAAGCTTCCCACAATAAGTTGGGTGAATTTTGGCCCATTCCTCCTGACAGAGCTGGTGTAACTGAGTCAGGTTTGTAGGCCTCCTTCCCTCGCACACGCTTTTTCAGTTCTGCCCACACATTTTCTATAGGATTGAGGTCAGGGCTTTGTGATGGCCACTCCAATACCCTGACTTTGTTGTCCTTAAGCCATTTTGCCACAACATTGGAAGTATGCTTGGGGTCATTGTCCATTTGGAAGACCCATTTGCGACCAAGCTTTAACTTCCTGACTGATGTCTTGAGATGTTGCTTCAATATATCCACATAATTTCCCTTCCTCATGATGCCATCTATTTTGTGAAGTGCACCAGTCCCTCCTGCAGCAAAGCACACCCACAGCATGATGCTGCCACCCCCGTGCTTCACGGTTGGGATGGTTCTTTGGCTTGCAAGCTTCCCCCTTTTTCCTCCAAACATAACGATGGGCGGTTTTGGAGCAGTGGCTTCTTCCTTGCTGAGCGGCCTTTCAGGTTGTTGATATAGGACTCGTTTTACTGTGGATATAGATACTTTTGTACCTGTTTCCTCCAGCATCTTCACAAGGTCCTTTGCTGTTGTTCTGGGATTGATTTGCACTTTTCGCACCAAAGTACATTCATCTCTAGGAGACAGAATGCGTCTCCTTCCTGAGCGGTATGACGGCTGCGTGGTCCCATGGTGTTTATACTTGCGTACTATTGTTTGTACAGATGAACGTGGTACCTTCAGGCGTTTGGAAATTGCTCCCAAGGATGAACCAGACTTGTGGAGGTCTACAATTCTTTTTCTGAGGTCTTGGCTGATTTTTTTGGATTTTCCCATGATGTCAAGCAAAGAGGCCCTGAGTTTGAAGGTAGGCCTTGAAATACATCCACAGGTACACCTCCAATTGACTAAAATGATGTCAATTAGCCTATCAGAAGCTTCTAAAGCCATGACATCATCAGCTGTTTAAAGGCACAGTCAACTTAGTGTATGTAAACTTCTGACCCACTGGAATTGTGATACAGTGAATTATAAGTGAAATAATTTGTCTGTAAACAATTGTTGGAAAAATTACTTGTGTCATGCACAAAGTAGATGTCCTAACCGACTTGCCAAAATTATAGTTTGTTAACAAGACATTTGTGGAGTGGTTGAAAAACGAGTTTTAATGACTCCAACCTAAGTGTATGTACATTTCCGACTTCAACTGTATTATATTATATCATGACATTTAGCAGACGCTCTTATCCAGAGCGACTTACAGTTAGTGAGTGCATACATGTTTTTTTGTTTGTTTTGTTTTTTGTTTGTTTTTCATACTGGCCCCACGTGGGAAACGAACCCACATCCCTGCCGGCCAAACCCTCCCCTACCTTGGACGACGCTGGACCAATTGTGCGCCGCCCATGGGTCTCCTGGTCGCGGCCGGCTGCAACAGAGCCTGGACTCGAACCAGGATCTCTAGTGGCACAGCTAGCACTGCGATGCAGTGCCTTAGACCACTGTGCCACTCGGGACAAAGTGTATCTAAGATGGAAACAGCTGTCGGATCAACCCAACGTGTATCTAAGATGGAAACAGCTGTCGGATCAACCCAAAGAATAATTAACAGTTCAAACAAAGACCCCAAACGGTTTGTTCCAAATCCATTTGACCTGTGATTCATTTGAGAATGAAATATCGCCCTAAAGATAACGAAGCATTGAGCTGGTCAAGACCCTGTGCTCCACGTCTATGTTAAAGGCTGTTAGCAAGTGATGGTGGAAATAAGGGAAAGTTATGACTATAACTACAGGTTCTCTGAAGTCACTACGCTCGTTACAACACACAGCTACGGGGATCTCATGAGAGCTCTGTGTTGTAACAAGTGTTCAGACTGACAGGGAACAGAACGATCCTCATAGCTCTGTGTTGTAACAAGTGTTCAGACTGACAGGGAACAGAACGATCCTCATAGCTCTGTGTTGTAACTAGACAGGGAACAGAACGATCCTCATAGCTCTGTGTTGTAACAAGTGTTCAGACTGACAGGGAACAGAACGATCCTCATAGCTCTGTGTTGTGACCACATGTATCTACTATAACTAGGACCACATGTATCTCCTATAACTAGGACCAGTAGGGAGACCACATGTATCTACCTCCTTATCCTGGTCAGGTCAAGTGGTGAGGAACAACTCCTGAGTCCTGGTCCTGTCTATAGTAGGTGACATATTACCTGTTCTTCAGTTTGTATTCAGACTGAGTGGCTCTTTTATGGTGGCGATTGTACCACTGTATATGGTGGTGTTGGATAAATTATCTACAGAGCTTATTGAGGAAAATGCAAATGTTTATATAAAACAGGAGAGGAGAGAAGGAGAGCGTGTGAAAAGATAATGGAGGGAGGAGCGGTTAGGGACTTGAATACCTTCAGGGTAGTACTTCATATAGGGATCTATAATACCTCTCCACTGGAATGCGTACATAAGAGGTCAACGTCTTGTAAGGAATATCTTACAGGGAAATTATCTTACAGAACATAGGCTACTCCGCCTGCCATACTGTTTCATCAGTATTTAAACTGAACCTCGAAATGTTTACAAGCAACAGATAGTTGTCATGACGCAAGGCTACGGTTTGGATGGTTTGATACTAGCTAAATCATTAAGCCTTATGTAGTGTTAAGCCTTATGTAGTGTTAAGCCTTATGTAGTGTTTAAGCCTTATGTAGTGTTTAAGCCTTATGTAGAGTTAAGCCTTATGTAGTGTTAAGCCTTATGTAGTGTTAAGCCTTATGTAGTGTTTAAGCCTTATGTAGTGTTAAGCCTTACGTAGAGTTAAGCCTTATGTAGTGTTAAGCCTTATGTAGTGTTAAGCCTTATGTAGTGTTAAGCCTTATGTAGTGTTAAGCCTTATGTAGTGTTAAGCCTTATGTAGTGTTAAGCCTTATGTAGTGTTAAGCCTTATGTAGTGTTAAGCCTTATGTAGTGTTTAAGCCTTATGTAGTGTTTAAGCTTTATGTAGAGTTAAGCCTTATGTAGTGTTTAAGCCTTATGTAGTGTTTAAGCCTTATGTAGTGTTTAAGCCTTATGTAGTGTTAAGCCTTATGTAGTGTTTAAGCCTTATGTAGTGTTAAGCCTTATGTAGTGTTAAGCCTTATGTAGTGTTTAAGCCTTATGTAGTGTTTAATCCTTATGTAGTGTTTAAGCCTTATGTAGTGTTAAGGCTTATGTAGTGTTTAAGGCTTATGTAGTGTTTAAGCCGTATGTAGTGTTAAGCCTTATGTAGTGTTAAGCCTTATGTAGTGTTTAAGCCTTATGTAGTGTTAAGCCTTATGTAGTGTTTAAGCCTTATGTAGTGTTAAGCCTTATGTAGTGTTTAAGCCTTATGTAGTGTTAAGCCTTATGTAGTGTTTAAGCCTTATGTAGTGTTAAAGCCTTATGTAGTGTTAAGCCTTATGTAGTGTTAAGCCTTATGTAGTGTTAAGCCTTATGTAGTGTTAAGCCTTATGTAGTGTTAAGCCTTATGTAGTGTTAAGCGTTAAGAGTCTATACATAGCCCTACAGTGAGTGCTAAGGCCAAGCATATGGGGGAGTGGGTATGACGGAGTGGGTATGACGGAGTGTGTATGACGGACTGTGTATGACGGAGTGGGTATGACGGAGTGGGTATGACGGAGTGGGTATGACGGAGTGTGTATGACGGAGTGTGTGTGACGGAGTGGGTATGACGGAGTGTGTATGACGGAGTGTGTGTGACAGAGTGGGTATGACGGAGTGGGTATGACGGAGTGGGTATGACGGAGTGGGTATGACGGAGTGGGTATGACGGAGTGGGTATGACGGAGTGGGTATGACGGAGTGGGTATGACGGAGTGGGTGTGGGTGGGTTTGGACATTCAGTGCAGTCACTAAGACCTCTTACTACCTTCCAGCGGTGGGAGGAGCCAGTTTCATCTGAAGACAGCAACATATGGGTTGACTGTTACTATGGGCTGTAAAACAGGCTGAAGACAGCAACATATATAGGGAACAGTCAACACCAGGGAGAGAGAACAGGCAACACCAGGGAGAGAGAACAGGCAACACCAGGGAGAGTGAACAGGCAACACCAGGGAGAGAGAACAGTCAACACCAGGGAGAGAGAACAGTCAACACCAGGGAGAGAGACCAGGCAACACCAGGGAGAGAGAACAGTCAACACCAGGGAGAGAGAACAGTCAACACCAGGGAGAGAGAACAGTCAACACCAGGGAGAGAGAACAGGCAACACCAGGGAGAGAGAACAGGCAACACCAGGGTGAGAGAACAGGCAACACCAGGGAGAGAGAACAGGCAACACCAGGGAGAGAGAACAGGCAACACCAGGGGGAGAGAACAGTCAACACCAGGGAGAGAGAACAGTCAACACCAGGGAGAGAGAACAGTCAACACCAGGGAGAGAGAACAGGCAACACCAGGGAGAGAGAACAGTCAACACCAGGGAGAGTGAACAGTCAACACCAGGGAGAGTGAACAGTCAACACCAGGGAGAGAGAGAACAGTCAACACCAGGGAGAGAGAACAGTCAACCAAAAAAATAAAAAATAAAAATAAAATCCAGGGGGAAGCTAAATAAACTGAATGGATCTCTCAAGGGAAATTCATTTATAATCCTCTGATAAACTATCAATCAATCAAATGAATTTTATAAAGCCCTTTTTACATCAGCAGTTGTCACAAAGTGCCTCACAGATACCCAGCCTAAAACCAACTCATCTAAGATATTGTATTGTCAACTGTGTGTGGCTAGCTAGATACAGCTGTATTCTGATTCAGCCATGTGAGTTCATGTGAATAGCTAACGGAAACACTAACTTAGTTACACTTCATTCCAGATGAGAGAACGTCACACGGCTACTTCACCCACGTGTCAGAGGCTTATTGGCGCACGCACACGGACGCATGCACACGGACGGACGCGCGCAGACACACACACGTCCTAATGATGCTTCTCAGCCTGAGGCAACTACCAACCAGCACCAATGATGCTGTCTGCAGTGCTGTGGAAAAGACATTGATCCGTTTATCCGTGGTGTGTGCCTGGGTTTACTTGTATGTCACCAGCAATAGCACACACACACACACACACACACACACACACACACACACACACACACACACACACACACAGACACACAGACCTGATCCATCCATCACAGCCAATAGACGATCTGATCCCAGGTGAGGGATTCATCCGTCTTCTCAGGCCTGGTCTGATGAGTTGTTATAATCATATCTTGCCATTGATCACAATGAACTAGGAACTTCATCACAACTCCACATTTTACGAATAAGTAATATGTCAAATACAGAATAAGTCACTCACACACACACACACACACACACACACACACACACACACACACACACACACACACACACACACACTAATGAAACAACAACAACCTCCTCTCCTCTCGTGTCAACATCTGACAGAGATATATATTCCCCATTACTCTCTGATATTCTGACATTCAACAACACAAAACACACTGGGGACAATACGATCAGACCACAACACACTGGGGACAATACGATCAGACCACAACACACTGGGGACAATATGATCAGACCACAACACACTGGGGGACAATATGATCAGACCACAACACACTGGGGGACAATATGATCAGACCACAACACACTGGAGACAATATGATCAGACCACAACACACTGGAGACAATATGATCAGACCACAACACACTGGGGACAATATGATCAGACCACAACACACTGGGGACAATATGATCAGACCACAACACACTGGGGACAATATGATCAGACCACAACACACTGGGGACAATATGATCAGACCACAACACACTGGGGACAATACGATCAGACCACAACACACTGGAGACAATACGATCAGACCACAACACACTGGAGACAATACGATCAGACCACAACACACTGGGGGACAATATGATCAGACCACAACACACTGGAGACAATATGATCAGACCACAACACACTGGAGACAATATCATCAGACCACAACACACTGGAAACAATATGATCAGACCACAAGACACCGGGGACAATATGATCAGACCACAACACACTGGGGACAATACGATCAGACCACAACACACTGGAGACAATATTATCAGACCACAACATACACATTCAGACACACTAACAAATACCCAGTTATAAATGCATGACAGCAAGCCAAGCCCTGTTCTGCTGCATGATGACAGCAAGCCAAGCCCTGTTCTGCTGCATGATGACAGCAAGCCAAGCCCTGTTCTGCTGCATGATGACAGCAAGCCAAGCCCTGTTCTGCTGCATGATGACAGCAAGCCAAGCCCAGTTCTGCTGCATGATGACAGCAAGCCAAGCCCAGTTCTGCTGCATGATGACAGCAAGCCAAGCCCTGTTCTGCTGCATGATTACAGCAAGCCAAGCCCAGTTCTGCTGCATGATGACAGCAAGCCAAGCCCTGTTCTGCTGCATGATGACAGCAAGCCAAGCCCTGTTCTGCTGCATGATGACAGCAAGCCAAGCCCTGTTCTGCTGCATGATGACAGCAAGCCAAGCCCTGTTCTGCTGCATGATGACAGCAAGCCAAGCCCTGTTCTGCTGCATGATGACAGCAAGCCAAGCCCTGTTCTGCTGCATGATGACAGCAAGCCAAGCCCTGTTCTGCTGCATGATGACAGCAAGCCAAGCCCTGTTCTGCTGCATGATGACAGCAAGCCAAGCCCTGTTCTGCTGCATGATGACAGCAAGCCAAGCCCTGTTCTGCTGCATTACTCAACAGCTCTGACTAGTTTGCTTTGACATGTTGAATATAGGAGCCATGTGTCACTTGAATAGAATATTCCTTTAGTGAGACAGCAACACAATGAACTGCTGTTACCACAGAATATTCCTTTAGTTAGACAGCAACACAATGAACTGCTGTTACCACAGAATATTACTTTAGTTAAGACAGCAACACAATGAACTGCTGTTACCACAGAATATTCCTTTAGTTAGACAGCAACACAATGAACTGCTGTTACCACAGAATATTCCTTTAGTTAGACAGCACCACAATGAACTGCTGTTACCACAGAATATTCCTTTAGTTAGACAGCAACACAATGAACTGCTGTTACCACAGAATATTCCTTTAGTTAGACAGCAACACAATGAACTGCTGTTACCACAGAATATTCCTTTAGTTAGACAGCACCACAATGAACTGCTGTTACCACAGAATATTAATAATAATAATAATATGCCATTTAGCAGACGCTTTTATCCTAAGCGACTTACAGTCATGCGTGCATACATTTTTGTGTATGGGTGGTCCCGGGGATCGAACCCACTACCTTGGCGTTACAAGCGCCGTGTTCCTTTAGTTAGACAGCAACACAATGAACTGTGCAAAAGACATAGGACAGATGCAGGCAGGCCCAACACATGGTGGGACAATAAGCCTCAGAGACTCTCAACATGTGTGACTTGTGTAAAAACGTTCCAGTGTTTTCCGTACTGCACGTATTATAATGGATTGTGTTTGCATGCTGACTTCACAAAATGCATTTCCATGTAAATATATTAACAATAAAACATATTGTATCGTATGGTGTCATATGACACAACGTACCTTACCACTATCGCTTCCTAATGAAGGAGGATGACTGGAGTAAAGACAGAGAGGTTCATTACCACTATCTCTTCCTAATGAAGGAGGATGACTGGAGTAAAGACAGAGAGGTACATTACCACTATCTCTTCCTAATGAAGGAGGATGACTGGAGTAAAGACAGAGAGGTTCATTACCACTATCTCTTCCTAATGAAGGAGGATGACTGGAGTAAAGACAGAGAGGTTCATTACCACTATCTCTTCCTAATGAAGGAGGATGACTGGAGTAAAGACAGAGAGGTACATTACCACTATCTCTTCCTAATGAAGGAGGATGACTGGAGTAAAGACAGAGAGGTTCATTACCACTATCTCTTCCTAATGAAGGAGGATGACTGGAGTAAAGACAGAGAGGTACATTACCACTATCTCTTCCTAATGAAGGAGGATGACTGGAGTAAAGACAGAGAGGTACATTACCACTATCTCTTCCTAATAAAGGAGGATGACTGGAGTAAAGACAGAGAGGTACATTACCACTATCTCTTCCTAATAAAGGATGATGACTGGAGTAAAGACAGAGAGGTACATTACCACTATCTCTTCCTAATGAAGGAGGATGACTGGAGTAAAGACAGAGAGGTACATTACCACTATCTCTTCCTAATGAAGGAGGATGACTGGAGTAAAGACAGAGAGGTTCATTACCACTATCTCTTCCTAATGAAGGAGGATGACTGGAGTAAAGACAGAGAGGTTCATTACCACTATCTCTTCCTAATGAAGGAGGATGACTGGAGTAAAGACAGAGAGGTTCATTACCACTATCTCTTCCTAATGAAGGAGGATGACTGGAGTAAAGACAGAGAGGTACATTACCACTATCTCTTCCTAATAAAGGAGGATGACTGGAGTAAAGACAGAGAGGTTCATTACCACTATCTCTTCCTAATAAAGGAGGATGACTGGAGTAAAGACAGAGAGGTACATTACCACTATCTCTTCCTAATAAAGGAGGATGACTGGAGTAAAGACAGAGAGGTTCATTACCACTATCTCTTCCTAATGAAGGAGGATGACTGGAGTAAAGACAGAGAGATACATTACCACTATCTCTTCCTAATAAAGGAGGATGACTGGAGTAAAGACAGAGAGATACATTACCACTATCTCTTCCTAATAAAGGAGGATGACTGGAGTAAAGACAGAGAGATACATTACCACTATCTCTTCCCAGGAGCCTTTATAGAAGATGGGACTGTTGACGTTCCAGTAAGCACACAGACATTCTAACCGGCCCAGCTGGAAACAGAGAGAGGACAGGGAGTAAACGCACTGGGTCACATCAACAATGTTACACCAATGTTACAAGTCAACAACATACAGCACAGCTTTGCCATGAAATCTGTCAGCCCTTCCATGAAATCCAGCTGTATGAGTTACGGACTCTGTTACCTCAGTGGAAAGTGTTACCTTGGACAGAGTGACAAGAGCTCTTAATAACATCAACATGTATTCATTTATGCTACACAAACAGCTGTTACCTTGTAGATGATTTTGGCTGCCTCGTTCAGTATACACACCTTCCAGTTCTCATCGGTTGTCTACAAACAAAATCAAAAGAGAAATTAATGTTTTGTTTTCGGAAAGACTAATTCAATCTTGTCCACCAGTGTGTGTGTGTGTGTGTGTGTGTGTGTGTGTGTGTACACCTGTAGACTCAGCTCAGCCAGGGTGACTCCCATGGAGAGGGGCTGCTGGGGGTCTGATATCTGTAACACACAAACCATAGAGCCAATCACACAACCTCCTAAAATGCACTGGGAGACAGGAAGTACTAGGAAAGGATGTGAGGAAATGAGACAAGGATAGGAGATGAGGAAAGCAGACAAGAAGAGTAGATGAGGAAAGGAGACAAGGAGATGGGGTGAGGAAAGGAGAGGAGGAGAGGAGGTGAGGAAATGAGACAAGGAGAGGAGGTGAGGAAATTAGACAAGGAGAGGAGGTGAGGAAAGGAGAGGAGGAGACAAGGTGAGGAGACAAGGATAGGAGGTGAGGAAAGGAGTAAGGAGATGAGGTGAGGAAAGGAGAGGAGGAGAGGAGGTGAGGAAATGAGACAAGGAGAGGAGGTGAGGAAAGGAGATGAGGAGACAATGTGAGGATACAAGGATAGGAGGTGAGGAAAGGAGTAAGGAGATGAGGTGAGGAAAGGAGAGGAGGAGAGGAGGTGAAGAAATTAGACAAGGAGAGGAGGTGAGGAAAGGAGAGGAGAGAAGGTGAGGAGACAAGAAGAGGAGTTGACGAGAGGAGATGAGGAAAGGAGACAAGGAGAGGAGGTGAGGAGAGGATATAGGAGAGGAGGTGAGGAGAGGACACAAGGAGAAGAGATTAGGAAAGGAGAGGAGGAGAGGAGGTGAGGAGAACAGGTGACAAGAGAACACAAGGAGAGGTGGTGAGGAAAAGAGACAAGGAGAGAGGAGGCTGTGTGAGGAGTGTTGTGTCCCAGCTCTAGAAACTGACATCGTCCTCATATCGGATATGGATGCTGGTGATCTTCACTTGCAGGTTCTTGATGACTTGCGTGGCCAGCTTCTCGGCAAACGTATCCTTTTTCTCATCCTGCTGAGGCTTTTCTGAAAGGGATCAGAACAAGCTACTCAGGCAGCTGATAACGTGCACTGGTTGAAATCCACGGAAGTCATTGGAGGATTTAAGATATGTCTTTTGGTCAATACTACTGTCACAACGCACAATCGCATTGACAGTCACACACGCACACAAAATACATGCACACCAAAAAACACACAAGTACCTACCCTGTTTGTTTTCACGGCGTTTTAAAGACTTTAGACTCCTGAAGCCTTTTTTCTGTTTTCTACTCTTAAATCCTTTACCATTTACGCAGCATTAACAGGGGAATAACTGTTAGTGGATATAGTCAGGGCAGCATTAACAGGGGAATAACTGTTAGTGGATATAGTCAGGGCAGCATTAACAGGGGAATAACTGTTAGTGGATATAGTCAGGGCAGCATTAACAGGGGAATAACTGTTAGTGGATATAGTCAGGGCAGCATTAACAGGGGAATAACTGTTAGTGGATATAGTCAGGGCAGCATTAACAGGGGAATAACTGTTAGTGGATATAGTCAGGGCAGCATTAACAGGGGAATAACTGTTAGTGGATATAGTCAGGGCAGCATTAACAGGGGAATAACTGTTAGTGGATATAGTCAGGGCAGCATTAACAGGGGAATAACTGTTAGTGGATATAGTCAGGGCAGCATGAACAGGGGAATAACTGTTAGTGGATATAGTCAGGGCAGCATGAACAGGGGAATAACTGTTAGTGGATATAGTCAGGGCAGCATTAACAGGGGAATAACTGTTAGTGGATATAGTCAGGGCAGCATTAACAGGGGAATAACTGTTAGTGGATATAGTCAGGGCAGCATTAACAGGGGAATAACTGTTAGTGGATATAGTCAGGGCAGCATTAACAGGGGAATAACTGTTAGTGGATATAGTCAGGGCAGCATTAACAGGGGAATAACTGTTATTGGATATAGTCAGTGCAACAGTGACATCACAGACAAACATCAGAACAGGTTGAAGACAAAGCCAACAGTAGTGACACATCAGGTCTACAGAAGGAGAGAGGTTGCAGAGGACTTTCACCAGAGGTGACTGTCCAAGCCCTCAAAATATGTGTTTTTTTACGTTTTCAACATTAAGTCTCGATCTCTACGTAGATGACAAAATGTGCAGATACAAATGTACGTGTTATAAAGCTTCATTCCAGCCTTCTATTCATTATTCGAGTCTATTTCTATAGTCAGCTTGTGTAGTGTATTAGTGGGGATCTGTAGAATGATTTGGCTGGGGTTCCTGTATAATATGATGCAGGAGCTGTCGTCTATAGCTAATGTCTGGCTGGTCCACTACAGAACAGAACAGAACCTCATGTCTGGCTGGTAAACTACAGAACAGAACAGAACAGAACAGAACAGAACCTAATACCTGGCTGGTCCACTACAGTACAGAACCTACCATGCTGAGGCTCCTTGTACACAAGACTTTCCAGATTAAACACCAGCTCTCCCGTCTGAGAGTCTACGTGTCCCGCACCGTGAGGTGAGCAGCACAAGGTCAACAGCAGAGAGAGAGAGCAGTGGTTAGTCTAAAGACACCATCAGCAGCACAAGGTCAACAGCAGAGAGAGAGCAGTGGTTAGTCTAAAGACACCATCAGCAGCACAAGGTCAACAGCAGAGAGAGAGAGCAGTGGTTAGTCTAAAGACACCATCAGCAGCACAAGGTCAACAGCAGAGAGAGAGAGAAGTGGTTAGACTAAAGACACCATCAGCAGCACAAGGTCAACAGCAGAGAGAGAGCAGTGGTTAGACTAAAGACACCATCAGCAGCACAAGGTCAACAGCAGAGAGAGAGCAGTGGTTAGTCTAAAGACACCATCAGCAGCACAAGGTCAACAGCAGAGAGAGAGAGCAGTGGTTAGTCTAAAGACACCATCAGCAGCACAAGGTCAACAGCAGAGAGAGAGAGCAGTGGTTAGTCTAAAGACACCATCAGCAGCACAAGGTCAACAGCAGAGAGAGAGCAGTGGTTAGTCTAAAGACACCATCAGCAGCACAAGGTCAACAGCAGAGAGAGAGAGCAGTGGTTAGTCTAAAGACACCATCAGCAGCACAAGGTCAACAGCAGAGAGAGAGCAGTGGTTAGTCTAAAGACACCATCAGCAGCACAAGGTCAACAGCAGAGAGAGAGAGCAGTGGTTAGTCTAAAGACACCATCAGCAGCACAAGGTCAACAGCAGAGAGAGAGCAGTGGTTAGTCTAAAGACAACATCAGCAGCACAAGGTCAACAGCAGAGAGAGAGCAGTGGTTAGTCTAAAGACACCAGATGTCATGATCTCATGTCTCCTCACCTCTGTGATGTCAGTACAGTAGTCTAACTCCTGTCTCCTCACCTCTGTGAGCAGCCATCAGTAGTCTAACTCCTCACCTCTGTGAGCAGCCATCAGTAGTCTAACTCCTCACCTCTGTGAGCAGCCATCAGTAGTCTAACTCCTCACCTCTGTGATCAGCCATCAGTAGTCTAACTCCTCACCTCTGTGAGCAGCCATCAGTAGTCTAACTCCTCACCTCTGTGAGCAGCCATCAGTAGTCTAACTCCTCACCTCTGTGAGCAGCCATCAGTAGTCTAACTCCTCACCTCTGTGATCAGCCATCAGTAGTCTAACTCCTCACCTCTGTGAGCAGCCATCAGTAGTCTAACTCCTCACCTCTGTGATCAGCCATCAGTATTCTAACTCCTCACCTCTGTGATCAGCCATCAGTAGTCTAACTCCTCACCTCTGTGAGCAGCCATCAGTAGTCTAACTCCTCACCTCTGTGAGCAGCCATCAGTATTCTAACTCCTCACCTCTGTGATCAGCCATCAGTATTCTAACTCCTCACCTCTGTGAGCAGCCATCAGTATTCTAACTCCTCACCTCTGTGATCAGCCATCAGTAGTCTAACTCCTCACCTCTGAGCAGCCATCAGTAGTCTAACTCCTCACCTCTGTGAGCAGCCATCAGTAGTCTAACTTCTCACCTCTGTGATCAGCCATCAGTATTCTAACTCCTCACCTCTGTGATCAGCCATCAGTAGTCTAACTCCTCACCTCTGTGATCAGCCATCAGTAGTCTAACTCCTCACCTCTGTGATCAGCCATCAGTAGTCTAACTCCTCACCTCTGTGATCAGCCATCAGTAGTCTAACTCCTCACCTCTGTGAGCAGCCATCAGTAGTCTAACTCCTCACCTCTGTGATCAGCCATCAGTAGTCTAACTCCTCACCTCTGTGAGCAGCCATCAGTAGTCTAACTCCTCACCTCTGTGATCAGCCATCAGTAGTCTAACTCCTCACCTCTGCGAGCAGCCATCAGTAGTCTAACTCCTCACCTCTGTGATCAGCCATCAGTAGTCTAACTCCTCACCTCTGTGATCAGCCATCAGTAGTCTAACTCCTCACCTCTGTGAGCAGCCATCAGTAGTCTAACTCCTCACCTCTGTGATCAGCCATCAGTAGTCTAACTCCTCACCTCTGCGAGCAGCCATCAGTAGTCTAACTCCTCACCTCTGTGATCAGCCATCAGTAGTCTAACTCCTCACCTCTGTGATCAGCCATCAGTATTCTAACTCCTCACCTCTGTGAGCAGCCATCAGTAGTCTAACTCCTCACCTCTGTGAGCAGCCATCAGTAGTCTAACTCCTGTCTCCTCACCTCTGCGAGCAGCCATCAGTAGTCTAACTCCTCACCTCTGCGAGCAGCCATCAGTAGTCTAACTCCTCACCTCTGTGATCAGCCATCAGTAGTCTAACTCCTCACCACTGTGAGCAGCCATCAGTAGTCTAACTCCTCACCTCTGCGAGCAGCCATCAGTAGTCTAACTCCTCACCTCTGCGAGCAGCCATCAGTAGTGCCTCTTCAATGCGCTGCAGCTCCTTCTGCTTGGCCTCCTGCTGGTAGCGCTCCTCCTTCGCCGCGTCGTACTTTATCGCTATGAAACCACACACCACGGACATAGTTAATAAACACAACTGGTGTTGGAATGACAATATTCAGGGCTTAAGTTTGGTACACTTTGACATAGTCAGTACATGGACATAGTCAATAAACAGAACTGGTAGTAGAGATCCAATGCTCAGGGCTTCAGGTTATGTCTGGTACTTAAATCACTTTGAACAAGACAACATGGCTACATAGTCGATACACATAGAACTGTTGATAGTAACAGTTCTGGAAAACAGCACAATTAAACTGGTGTTAGCGGTTTCAACATTCAGAGCTTTAGTTGACGGTTAGAATGCGTCCATTGAACCGTGGATAGACTATAGACCTGCTTCCATTGTATGAACCAAGATTATGTTTCCTCCTAGATTTAAAAAGAGGGTTTGTTTTTTGTTGTTGTTGTTGTCCAGGATAAGGCTTAGGTTGACGTTGGTCTGTGAAACCATCCCCCCCCCCCAAAAAAAGGGCCTACACGCACACGTATGTGCGCACACACAAACACACAGTGGGCCTTCATATTAATAAAGCGAACATCATGATACTGTACAGGAAAGGAAAGGAATACTCAACGGTTCCTAGAACTGAGAGGACAACTATAGTCAGGACCAGATACCCAATTAGAGAACAGACATGCAAAATGTAGACGTGGACTGGTGTGCAACAGCGTGTAACAGAGCTCTCTACCAGAGCAGCAGGGAGTACATTGCTGAGTTTGTTCTTGTCATTAATTGGTTCTGCATCTGTGGATGTGTCTGGTGCAAACATCATCGCCGGTTAAAAGGGGATACTTCGGGATAGAAATGTTTGTCTCTGCGTGCGGGTTTGAAGGAAGTTGCTAACTAGCGCAATTGCTAACTCCCAGTCACTGTGCTAACGCCAGTTAGCGTTGGCTCGCACAACTACCTTTAACTTCCTTCGTACTGGACACAGAGACATAAAAATAAAAAATGGTGTCCACGAGTTCATCTGCCTCCGGAGAAGTACATTAAGGGCCTCATTGCCTAGAATCCCAAAGTATCCCTTTAACCGGTGATTATGTTTTATAGTATTTCTGCATCTGTGTGTAAAATCATCACCAGTTGATATGAGGTAGTGTATTTGGCCATGACTGTATTATATCTAAGAAGTAGCCTACAGTTATGAGGCACATTTTGTAATCCACTGTACTAGGGGTGGCAGGTAGCTTAGTGGTTAAGAGCGTTGTGCCAGTAACCGAAAGGTCGCTGGTTCTAATCCCCGAGCCGACTAGGTCAAAAATCGGTCGATGTGCCCTTGAGCAAGGCACTTAACCCTAATTGCTAAAAGTCTGCTAAATGACTAAAATGTTTTTTTTAAAATGTAAAATGTACTATTCAATGTTACGTACATCCTACCAGTTCTGAGGAGGCCCATATGTTCTATCTAAATGAGGTTGTAAACTGAGTCAGAAATTCACAGGTTACAGATTTTTTCATTTTCTTTTACAGACTTTTGCTCTCAAAAGTCACACTTTTTTTTTTTTTATAGAAAAACAACCAAATTGGATGTTCTAAGTCCATAAAAATGCTTAAACCACATCAGGTGACCAACTTTGAGGTCTGGGAAAATTCTAAGAAATTTGGATTTTTGAGTATAGCTACCCTTTAATTCAAGCGCACAGGCACCTAGCACTGTTGTTTGGTTAGTGGTGTCTCTGTAGTGCACATGAGATGGAGTTTGCTAAACAAATGGCCACCGGATTGATGCAAATAATCCTTTCATATCATTCTGCCAGGTAGGCAGAGGCTACTTTGTAGCTAGTTAACATTCATTGAGAAGGTTTTTGGAAAAGCCTTTCCATCTACCAGTTAGGCCCATCATTACCGTCGCTATATTTTTCCTTAAAATTGTTCGAAACTTGGACATTTTACTTCATATTATGAGGCATGTCTTGCTTCAAAAGTAGCCTATAGCCAAAATCCCACCATAGAAACGTGGAGGCAATTATTTTATAAAGACTTCCTCATATGCGTTCACCTGTTCTATTGGTTTTCTTTCAACTTTCTTTCAATGTCTAGCAGCCAAAGGCATTATCCCAGTCATATTAGCAATCCATGACAGTTGTTGCATCTTTAGATCTCCCCTCTTTCTAAATTTCTAATGGATATTTCCATCTCTGTCCATGAAACCACTCGCATGTGCTTCCCCCAAGTAACTGTATATAAACCTTCCCCCAAGTAACTGTAAATAAACCTTCCCCAAGTAACTGTAAATAAACCTTCCCCCAAGTAACTGTATATAAACCTTCCCCCAAGTAACTGTAAATAAACCTTCCCCCAAGTAACCGTATATAAACCTTCCCAAGTAACCGTATATAAACCTTCCCCCAAGTAACTGTAAATAAACCTTCCCCCAAGTAACTGTATATAAACCTTCCCCCAAGTAACTGTATATAAACCTTCCCCCAAGGAGAAAAAACATATAGCTTTTTCCTGTTGTGCTTTTGTAATAGAGGTCTGAGTTAATCCTGTATAGGACTGTGCGATATGGCCAAAATGTAATATTTCTTATTTTTGACTGTATTCTATGTTTTTGAATGATAAAAGTTGTAAATATGTTTATGAGTAGTGCATGACCCTCGTTCTACATACACCATCATGTTAGTGCCACAGACATCCATTAATGTTTTATACTGAATATTAGACCACATGTTATTTTGTACTTGATGCAATCAGCTATAGAAGGAACATTGGAACAGTCTCTCTCTCTCTCCTGGTGTTATGAATAAGCCTGTGGCTGTGTTCGTGTCCATGGCTAATTCAAGGTCCTTTGTGTCCAGTGGTTGCCTAGCAACACAGGTGTTTCTCTGCATCTGTCAACCAAACAGATGAATATTATAACTAAAACACACATTACAGGAGAAGGACTGGGGCAATATATCGTATTTTAAAAGAAGGTACACAAAAGTATGTGGACACCCCTTCGACTTCAACTGTACACAAAATGGTGAAGTGAAATGAAAAAAAAGTACTTGTTTAAAAAAAATAAAAAATAACGGAAAAGTGGTGCGTGCATTTGTATTCACCCCCTTTGCTATGAAGCCCCTAAATAAGATCTGGTTCTGTTTTTGTCTTATTTCTTGTTTGTTTCACAATAAATAATATTTTGCATCTTCAAAGTGGTAGGCATGTTGTGTAAATCAAATGATACAAACCCCCCCAAAAAATCAATTTTAATTCCAGGTTGTAAGGCAACAAAACAGGAAAAATGCTAAGGGGGGTGAATACTTTCGCAAGCCACTGTAGCTACATTGTTGAAGTATAAAAACACGAGTTATGAAACTCGTTCAGAGGGTTGTTTAACTCTTGACGTTCCTCGGGTCTACACCGAATTAGGTAAATCCGTCTTCAGGTTTAATGCCCCCCATTTTTGGAATAAAAAGCGTCTTGATTCCCTGGTGCTGCTAGGGTAGTTTAGGAGACTAATGTTGAGTTTGTTAAATGAGAATTGCTTTTGTTTTGATAAAATATACACATTTATTGTGGTGCTGATTTTTTAAATTATTATTATTTTATTTTTTATAGTAACCTGTTTTTTTTGTTTGCTTGTTCATGCCGAATTTGTTGTCCTCAGGGAACCATTGAAAATGAAACCCTGGTCTCAATGGGCTCCCCTGATTAAATAAACCTTTTTTTCCCCATTTAAAGCATTTCTGATGCTCATCTCTAGACATCAATATTGTGACACTAACCTTCCCCCAATTGAATGCAATGTATACACATAAGCATCATGTTTCTTCATGTGTATCTTTTTGCAAAAACGTACCAGATTGACACTTTTCAATTATATCATGTTGGTATAATGTTACATCAGATATGAAAGAGCTCCTTCAGAGTTAGCCACACACAAAGCCAGCCAGTCTCATTCATAGAGACAGTCCTGGAGGCAGGAAGTCTCATTCATAGAGACAGTCCTGGAGGCAGCCAGTCTCATTCATAGAGACAGTCCTGAAGGCAGCCAGTCTCATTCATAGAGACAGTCCTGAAGGCAGCCAGTCTCATTCATAGAGACAGTCCTGAAGGCAGCCAGTCTCATTCATAGAGACAGTCCTGGAGGCAGCCAGTCTCATTCATAGAGACAGTCCTGGAGCCAGCCAGTCTCATTCATAGAGACAGTCCTGGAGGCAGCCAGTCTCATTCATAGAGACAGTCCTGGAGGCAGCCAGTCTCATTCATAGAGACAGTCCTGAAGCCAGCCAGTCTCATTCATAGAGACAGTCCTGAAGCCAGCCAGTCTCATTCATAGAGACAGTCCTGGAGGCAGCCAGTCTCATTCATAGAGACAGTCCTGGAGGCAGCCAGTCTCATTCATAGAGACAGTCCTGGAGGCAGCCAGTCTCATTCATAGAGACAGTCCTGGAGGCAGCCAGTCTCATTCATAGAGACAGTCCTGGAGGCAGCCAGTCTCATTCATAGAGACAGTCCTGAAGGCAGCCAGTCTCATTCATAGAGACAGTCCTGAAGGCAGCCAGTCTCATTCATAGAGACAGTCCTGGAGGCAGCCAGTCTCATTCATAGAGACAGTCCTGGAGGCAGCCAGTCTCATTCATAGAGACAGTCCTGAAGGCAGCCAGTCTCATTCATAGAGACAGTCCTGGAGCCAGCCAGTCTCATTCATAGAGACAGTCCTGGAGGCAGCCAGTCTCATTCATAGAGACAGTCCTGGAGGCAGCCAGTCTCATTCATAGAGACAGTCCTGAAGGCAGCCAGTCTCATTCATAGAGACAGTCCTGAAGGCAGCCAGTCTCATTCATAGAGACAGTCCTGAAGGCAGCCAGTCTCATTCATAGAGACAGTCCTGAAGGCAGCCAGTCTCATTCATAGAGACAGTCCTGAAGGCAGCCAGTCTCATTCATAGAGACAGTCCTGGAGGCAGCCAGTCTCATTCATAGAGACAGTCCTGGAGCCAGCCAGTCTCATTCATAGAGACAGTCCTGGAGGCAGCCAGTCTCATTCATAGAGACAGTCCTGGAGGCAGCCAGTCTCATTCATAGAGACAGTCCTGAAGCCAGCCAGTCTCATTCATAGAGACAGTCCTGAAGCCAGCCAGTCTCATTCATAGAGACAGTCCTGGAGGCAGCCAGTCTCATTCATAGAGACAGTCCTGGAGGCAGCCAGTCTCATTCATAGAGACAGTCCTGGAGGCAGCCAGTCTCATTCATAGAGACAGTCCTGGAGGCAGCCAGTCTCATTCATAGAGACAGTCCTGGAGGCAGCCAGTCTCATTCATAGAGACAGTCCTGAAGCCAGCCAGTCTCATTCATAGAGACAGTCCTGAAGGCAGCCAGTCTCATTCATAGAGACAGTCCTGAAGGCAGCCAGTCTCATTCATAGAGACAGTCCTGGAGGCAGCCAGTCTCATTCATAGAGACAGTCCTGGAGGCAGCCAGTCTCATTCATAGAGACAGTCCTGAAGGCAGCCAGTCTCATTCATAGAGACAGTCCTGGAGGCAGCCATTCTCATTCATAGAGACAGTCCTGAAGGCAGCCAGTCTCATTCATAGAGACAGTCCTGAAGGCAGCCAGTCTCATTCATAGAGACAGTCCTGAAGGCAGCCAGTCTCATTCATAGAGACAGTCCTGAAGGCAGCCAGTCTCATTCATAGAGACAGTCCTGGAGGCAGCCAGTCTCATTCATAGAGACAGTCCTGAAGGCAGCCAGTCTCATTCATAGAGACAGTCCTGGAGGCAGCCAGTCTCATTCATAGAGACAGTCCTGAAGCCAGCCAGTCTCATTCATAGAGACAGTCCTGAAGGCAGCCAGTCTCATTCATAGAGACAGTCCTGGAGGCAGCCAGTCTCATTCATAGAGACAGTCCTGGAGGAAGCCAGTCTCATTCATAGAGACAGTCCTGGAGGCAGCCAGTCTCATTCATAGAGACAGTCCTGAAGGCAGCCAGTCTCATTCATAGAGACAGTCCTGAAGCCAGCCAGTCTCATTCATAGAGACAGTCCTGAAGGCAGCCGGTCTCATTCATAGAGACAGTCCTGAAGGCAGCCAGTCTCATTCATAGAGACAGTCCTGGAGGCAGCCAGTCTCATTCATAGAGACAGTCCTGAAGGCAGCCAGTCTCATTCATAGAGACAGTCCTGGAGGCAGCCAGTCTCATTCATAGAGTACTGCTGGGAGAGAGATCACTCAAAATGTTCCTACCATCCCTTACATACAGCAAATAAAACAAGAACATGTAGCCTAATCTATAATATAAAACAGTCAATACTGTAGCTATGGTATATTTATGGCACTAAGAGTATAGTGTAGGCCAGGGTTCTTCAATTCCGGTCCTGGAGGGCCGAAACACTTCTGTTTTTTATTTCTACCTGGTAGTTAATTGCACTCACCTGATGTCCCAGGTCTGAATTAGCCCCTGATTAGAAGGAGGGGATGAAAAACAGAGGTGTTTCGGCCCTCCAGGACCGGAATTGAAGAACCCTGGTGTAGGCTATGCAGTGTTAAATCAGATTTGAAAGAGATCCAAGCCTTTTATTCCTATATGCAGAAATCATCTATTTTCTTTTGAATATGGTCCACTTCTAAGTGCTGCTATGACAGAGCTTTCAATTCCAATAAAAGGCTCAGATTCAACCTATTTAAACCCCATCATCCCTGCAGTCAGGAGATCCATTAGGGTCCTAAGTCTGATTATATTTCAGTCTCATTCTCCTGGTGTAGTCAACCACGCTCTGTGCCTTGGTCTGAAGGGTAGCCTGCTGTCTGAAGGGTAGCCTGCTGTCTGAAGGGTAGCCTGCTGTCTGAAGGGTAGCCTGCTGTCTGAAGGGTAGCCTGCTGTCTGAAGGGTAGTCTGCTGTCTGAAGGGTAGCCTGCTGTCTGAAGGGTAGTCTGCTGTCTGAAGGGTAGCCTGCTGTCTGAAGGGTAGTCTGCTGTCTGAAGGGTAGCCTGCTGTCTGAAGGGTAGCCTGCTGTCTGAAGGGTAGTCTGCTGTCTGAAGGGTAGCCTGCTGTCTGAAGGGTAGTCTGCTGTCTGAAGGGTAGCCTGCTGTCTGAAGGGTAGCCTGCTGTCTGAAGGGTAGCCTGCTGTCTGAAGGGTAGCCCGCTGTCTGAAGGGTAGCCTGCTGTCTGAAGGGTAGCCTGCTGTCTGAAGGGTAGCCTGCTGTCTGAAGGGTAGCCTGCTGTCTGAAGGGTAGCCTGCTGTCTGAAGGGTAGCCTGCTGAGGGTAGCCTGCTGTCTGAAGGGTAGCCTGCTGTCTGAAGGGTAGCCTGCTGTCTGAAGGGTAGCCTGCTGTCTGAAGGGTAGCCTGCTGTCTGAAGGGTAGTCTACTGGTATGGAAGGAGAGAAAGTGGTCAATAGAAGCTTATGTAATGTTGCAATTGAAAGTGAAATGACACTGGAACCTCTGTTCCATTCAACAAATGATATCTGAATAACCTTCTTGATTTACTGAAACGGCCGGAAAGTCATTTTCATGACTCAAACATTACACACGAAAAAACATGAGACATTTTAAAACTTACAGAAAGAAGACTTATGTTTCAGTCAGGAGTATAGACCCCTTAACCAACCAAGGATTTAAACACTATCTGTCTGTTAGTAGATTGGAGATGGTGTTTCAGTCAGGAGTATAGACCCCTTAACCAACCAAGGATTTAAACACTATCTGTCTGTTAGTAGATTGGAGATGGTGTTTCAGTCAGGAGTATAGACCCCTTAACCAACCAAGGATGTAATCACTATCTGTCTGTTAGTAGATTGGAGATGGTGTTTCAGTCAAGAGTATAGACCCCTTAACCAACCAAGGATGGAAAAACTATCTGTCTGTTAGTAGATAGGAGATGGTGTTTCAGTCAAGAGTATAGACCCCTTAACCAACCAAGGATGGAAAAACTATCTGTCTGTTAGTAGATTGGAGATGGTGTTTCAGTCAAGAGTATAGACCCCTTAACCAACCAAGGATGGAAAAACTATCTGTCTGTTAGTAGATTGGAGATGGTGTTTCAGTCAAGAGTATAGACCCCTTAACCAACCAAGGATTTAAACACTATCTGTCTGTTAGTAGATTGGAGCTGGTGTTTAATGGAGTCCACAATCAGAGGGACAGATAAAGAGTTCAACGGATAAACAGACACCGTATAACAGTGTCATTGTATCAGTATCTAACTCAGCTACTCATTTGATTTGTAGACTAAAGTAATCAAATGTGTTCTCAAGGCAAAGCCTTGCCATCAAAAGGAAAAAAGGTCCCAAACCAGTTTGGAGAAGCTCAGAGGACTCCCGAATAAACCACAATCCAAACCATCCCAATACTACACACTACAGTACCAATCCCAGTGGTAAATCATCAAAGCTGAAATGACAAGTGGTATCCTCTGGTCCTGGAGAGATACCGGTCCCGCACAGGCTTTTATTCTAGCCCATCACTAGGACACCTGATTTAAGTCATCAACGAAGGGATTCAGTCTGGGTCACGATTAGCTTGATTCAGTTGTGTTACTGCAGGGCTGGAACGAAAGCCTGCACACCCGGTAGCACTCCAGGACAGGAGTCGGAGAGCCCAGTGTTGTTAAACACAGGATAAAGAGTACATCCACAGACTACAGAGAGAGAGAGAGACTTGATTGGTCTCAGTCCACCACCCTGAACCCAGACTTGGAGGATTCTCTTACCATTGTATGGACATGTACGTAACTGAGACACAGCTGAAACACAGATAGCACCACTCAAATATAGGTTCCTAATTCATAACAGTCTACAGGACAGTATTACAGTGTCATAACAGTATTATAATCATACTACGGGACAGTATTACCGTGTCATAAGAGTGAACGGGACAGTTTTACAGTGGCACAAGTATTATAATCAAGTGTTACAAATCTCAAAAAGACTTTTGTTGTTGTTGTTATCAATCAATTCATGAGACCTGCATGTAGACCTAGATGTAGACCTAGATGTAGACCTGCATGTAGACCTGCATGTAGACCTAGATGTAGACCTAGATGTAGACCTGCATGTAGACCTAGATGTAGACCTAGAGGTAGACCTGCATGTAGACCTGCATGTAGACCTAGATGTAGACCTAGATGTAGACCTGCATGTAGACCTGCATGTAGACCTGCATGTAGACCTAGATGTAGACCTGCATGTAGACCTGCATGTAGACCTAGATGTAGACCTAGATGTAGACCTGCATGTAGACCTGCATGTAGACCTAGATGTAGACCTGCATGTAGACCTAGATGTAGACCTAGATGTAGACCTAGAGGTAGACCTAGAGGTAGACCTAGAGGTAGACCTAGATGTAGACCTAGAGGTAGACCTAGAGGTAGACCTAGATGTAGACCTAGATGTAGACCTAGATGTAGACCTAGATGTAGACCTAGAGGTAGACCTAGAGGTAGACCTAGAGGTAGACCTAGATGTAGACCTAGATGTAGACCTAGAGGTAGACCTAGAGGTAGACCTAGAGGTAGACCTGCATGTAGACCTAGATGTAGACCTAGATGTAGACCTAGATGTAGACCTAGAGGTAGACCTGCATGTAGACCTGCATGTAGACCTAGATGTAGACCTAGAGGTAGACCTGCATGTAGACCTGCATGTAGACCTAGAGGTAGACCTGCATGTAGACCTGCATGTAGACCTAGATGTAGACCTAGATGTAGACCTGCATGTAGACCAACCCTAATATCATATCGAGGAATCATTTCAAGACCCATAAAATACAAAGACAGAGGGTCTAAACACGTCTCTTACTACAGAGGGTATAAACATGTGACTTACTACAGAGGGTATAAACATGTCACTTACTACAGAGGGTCTAAACATGTGACTTACTACAGAGGGTATAAACATGTGACTTACTACAGAGGGTATAAACATGTGACTTACTCGTTCCAGGAACCACCAGCAGATACAGACCATCTAACGTTGCAACTACAGCATCGTTGTACAGGTTCTTCCAAGGGATCTTCAATGTCAGTTTTCCTGAAAAACAACAAGATTCTCTAGTCAATGGGAAGGCAATGGGAAGTCAATGGGAAGTCAATGAGAAGGCAATGGGAAGTCAATGGGAAGTCAATGGGAAGGCAATGGGAAGGCAATGGGAAGGCAATGGGAAGTCAAGAGGATGCAATAACTGTCTAATGTATACATATGTGTTCTTCAATAGCCTTAACTCACGGTATTCAATAGACTTGACTAACTGCAACCTATGCTATTTGATCACCTTGTCCACCATCTAAAAGCTTGACTGCATACATTCATGGTGGTTGTTTGATTGGGTTGAGCCTCTGATCTATTGAATTACATGTAGTCTGCACCAAGAATAGCTGGCACCATTTTTCTGGCTTAACATCTTTTCCTTCATAAAGACTTTTCAATCCCCACGACACTGTCTTTTATATTCCAACTCGCAGAACAGCTCTAAGCAGACAGCACCGTCCGTCTGATGAATAGGCTCTGACTAGACACCTTCGAAATGTCATCAGAATCCCTTTGCTGCGGCTGCGAAAACCTGAATAAAAATGTTTTATTCAATCCATTTATTGATAAGGTCAGACATAGGCTACCCAACGGTTTTTAGTTGGAGCCTAATTCAATGTAGGGCTAACACTGTGCTGCTGGTAATGAATCAAATAAAAAACTTCAAAAACATCCATTCATTCATTCATTCATAAATGGCACAAACAGCATCTATTTTCTAATCAGGACTTATTAACTGTAGTGATTGGGGGAAATAGTGATAAAGTTACATATTGCATATATTTATAGTATTATATCGTTACTTTGACTCAGAGTATGTATTTTTTTGCTGGGTATTGTTAGCTAGTGCTACCTGAGTCATACCTGAATCAGCTTTTTATGTCGTTTGCCTCCATCTTCTTAATACACTGAACAGAAATATAAAAACGCAACATGTAAAGTGTTGGTCCCATGTTTCATGAGCTGAAATAAAAGATCCCCCAAAAAATGTTCAATACGCACAAAAAGCTTATTTCTCTAACATTATGTGCACACATTTGTTTACATCCCTGTTAGTGAGCGTTTCTCCTTTGCCAAGATAATCCATCCACCTGACAGGTGTGGCATATCAAGAAGCCGATTAAACAGCATGATCATTACACAAGTGCACCTTGTGCTGGGGACAATTAAAAGGCCACTAAAATGTGAAGTTTTGTCACACAACACAATACCACAAGTTTTGAGGGACCGTGCAACTGGCATGCTGACTGCAGGAATGTCCACCAGAGCTGTTGCCAGACAATTGAATGTTCATTTCTCTACCATAAGCCGCCTCCAACGTCATTTTAGAGAATTTGGCAGTATGTCTAACCGGCCTCACAACCGCAGACCACGTTTATGGCGTCGTGTGGGCGAGCGGTTTGCTGATGTCAACGTTGTGAACAGAGTCCCCCATGGTCCTCTGTAGCTCAGCTGGTAGAGCACGGCGCTTGTAACGCCAAGGTAGTGGGTTCGATCCCCGGGACCACCCATACACAAAAATTTATGCACGCATGACTGTAAGTCGCTTTGGATAAAAGCGTCTGCTAAATGGCATATTATTATTATTATTATGGTGGTGGTGGGGTTATGGTATGGGCAGACATAAGCTACAGACAACAAACACAAATTGCATTTTATCGATGGCAATTTGAATGAACAGAGACACCGTGACGAGATCGTGAGGCCCATTGTCGTGCCATTGACTGTGGGAAGCATTGGAGTCAACATGGGCCAAGCATCCCTGTGGAACGCCTTCGACACCTTGTAGAGTCCACGCCCCGACGAATCGAGGCTGTTCTGAGGGCAAAAACGGGGGTGCAACTCAATATTAGGATGGTACACTCAGTGTATGTGCTAGTCAACTCCTATGGTGTTTAACAGGACAATGATCATATGAGTTGGCAAGACAGATCTGTTATATAGGCTAATTGAACTCTAGAAGACAAAGGAAGGTTAAATATCATATCTTACTGAGCTCCAGGATTCTTTTAGTTCAATATGAACCAAATTGGGTTTGAGTACCCAAAACGTTCAGGCCTACATTTCTTTAGCTTTCTTTTCTCTTAGGCCTAAATTAGAAGGCTTTAATCTAGACTCATGAATGAAGTGTAAATATATAATGAACAGGCTACCTCTGTTCCTCTGGGGGTCTCTGATGTTCTGAGGAAAACAACAGACCATCCTGGGAGAGATGAAACACCGACGTTGGCCGTACTCTGCTCTGATTAGTGGAGTGGCAAGTCATTCAGGTCAATATGATGAAGAACAAAAACTCCAGTCACAAATTCACTGCCTTATTGACCACACCACAACCAGATCACATGTTGCTGATGTTATCTAGCTAGCAGGAGATATACAGAGGCCAGACCAAACACCTCTTAGCCAGTAGTCACCAGCTGTGGATCAGAGAGAACCTCATTCATTAAGCCCATCTCCAGGGATGTAGTCCTGTTTTCTACAGCGGCTTTGTGAGAAGAGACTGGTGGTAGGTAATGTAGTCTTGTTTTCTACAGCGACTGTGGGAAGAGACTGGTGGTAGGTAATGTAGTCTTGTTTTCTCCAGCGACTGTGGGAAGAGACTGGTGGTAGGTAATGTAATCTTGTTTTCTACAGCGGCTGTGGGAAGAGACTGGTGGTAGGTAATGTAATCTTGTTTTCTACAGCGGCTGTGGGAAGAGACTGGTGGTAGGTAATGTAGTCTTGTTTTCTACAGCGGCTTTGTGAGAAGAGACTGGTGGTAGGTAATGTAATCTTGTTTTCTACAGCGGCTGTGGGAAGAGACTGGTGGTAGGTAATGTAATCTTGTTTTCTACAGCGGCTGTGGGAAGAGACTGGTGGTAGGTAATGTAATCTTGTTTTCTACAGCGGCTGTGGGAAGAGACTGGTGGTAGGTAATGTAATCTTGTTTTCTACAGCGGCTGTGGGAAGAGACGCGTGGTAGGTAATGTAGTCTTGTTTTCTACAGCGGCTGTGGGAAGAGACGCGTGGTAGGTAATGTAGTCTTGTTTTCTACAGCGGCTGTGGGAAGAGACGCGTGGTAGGTAATGTAGTCTTGTTTTCTACAGCAGCTGTGGGAAGAGACTGGTAATATTGTAGGCAGGAAGTCAGTGAACAGCAGTGGCTGTCAGCTCTCTAGTAGCACATTAATAGGTCAAATGTAATTATATCACCCGAACACTAAAATAACAAAGCCACGGGAGAGTTCTTCACATGTCGTGGTACAACCAACTTGAACTAGCCAAGGGCCTAGCTAAGATGACTAACAACTGAACAAGATAGCAATGTTTCAGAGTAAAAAGGTCTTTGAGATATTTAAAAAAAAATACCTAACAGTTGTTTACCTTCCCAGCTAATTCTTGTAAAGCCAAGCTTAGGGGCCTAGTTAACTAACCAACAATAGAAGCAGACAACATTTCAGTCTGTTGAGAGGGGAGACGAGTGTGATGCGGAACATACAAAGGGACTCTAAAAGAGAAACAGAAACTATTTCAGTTGTTTACTACTTTCCAATAAACTGAAATGGATTAACAGGTAAATGAAAATAGGTTAGTTCACTTTCCCTCAGTGTTCCATGTACTCTCTCTAGTCTACAGTCTCTGTCCACCTCATGGGTGTTGTTAACAAACCCGGCGTGGACGGCGTGGACACTTTCCCAGTAGAGAAATGAAGCATCTTAGATTGTATCAGTTTCCCTAATGTCATAAAAGGATTACCAGAGAAACTGTCAGGTGAGGTCAGGAAAGACACTCTCCACCTATATAGACAAATAGTTGTTAGAAGTCAAAGGGAGAAAGCGCCTCAGACCACAGTACTTTGACTGGAACACTCATGGCCGGGTACACTCAATATGGCCGCCGGTCAGGTCCACCCACAGTTTACTGGAATGGGAAATACCCGTTCTAGTCATTCTATTTCTATGGAACAGAGAATCTACCCATGCCCAGCACATTTCCCATTAGAGCCCTTTCACATCTCCTCACAACACAACAACAGACCTCTGTCAGAGGGGGGGGGGGGGTGACAAAGCCAAGGGCAGAGTTTAACAGTCTCTCAGAGTAGCCTTTTTTTAGGTCAATTAATCTATAGGATCTAGTACGGGACTGGGCCCCATACGTTACTGATAAGGTAAAAAAAAAAGGAGCTAAAAAGCTAAATCAATCCTAAAGTTAATCTACAGGACCTAGAACAAGACTGCTTAACGTTAAACAACAAAGGCTAAACGGGTACTAAGGCAGTGAGGCCTCAGCCTCTGTTGGGGCTTCGTTTACAGTGAGAAAAGATGTGTTCTCATCACACGCCGCCTCATCCACAATGAGAGAAATGTGGAAACCAGCCATATTCTTCACATCTCGTTTACAGGGTAGAGTTGTGCAAAAAACCTGTTTGTTTGTGTGATAAGATATTCAGACACAAAATATTAACTTTTTATCACAGACTCAAACTTCCTCTTTCTTGAATGTTTGAGGCCGTTGCTACAAACTACCAAACTAAACAGTGTTCTGCTGATAGATATATTGCAGTGGATACACTAGCACTTTTTTGAGGCAATATTGCCAAGAAATGTTGCTGGCAACAGAGAGGGTATGAGCAATGGGCAACATGGACATGAATAATAGATGTCATATGAAGCATAGATTAATTAAAAAAAGTAATTTCTCTATTTATTTCCTCATCTCCTATAGCTTTTGTTGTTGCCTGTTGACCGCCACAGCTGTACTGGTATTCATCAGCTAACAAACGAGCAACAAAGAGGTGTTGCCCCTGCCTTGTCCATCCACTCAGCCTACTGCCAGTCAAGTCAATGGCAGCGCAAACAAAGGTAACTAGATTTAGCAAACGTCTAACTTCATAATCATAAGCTAGAAAGACGTGAATGCTATTAAGCTAGCTAGCCAGCTAGTTAAACATACAGTAAAAACTATAGCTAGCTAAGAATGTAGGTGACTAGCTAGCTAATTTAGCCAGTTTGTCCCATTGACTTTGCATGAGCTCCGGTTAGCATGCTAACTGATTAGCATGCACCCCACCATGGACATTTTCGTCAGTTAAACATGAAACTGAACACCATATGTATGTATGTATGTATGTATGTATGTATCTATGTGTGTATGTATGTATGTATGTATGTATGTATGTATGTATGTATGTATCTATGTGTGTATGTATGTATGAACGGTTCATGACCATATATTGTAGTGAGGAAACATTTCACTCCAGAAAAAGGAGTTGATTTTCTCTCACTTCAGCTCAAAAATGGTCGCCAAGGATCCCGGATAGCACAGACCATTTTTTAGAACGGCAGACTGATCACATGACCGTGCTCTGATTGGAGGACTTCTAAAAGATTTTAAAAAGTTGGCCAATAGGTTCCCCAAATAATGAAGGCCAATTTTTGGGGGCAATATCACCAAGCAATGTTGCCAGCAATGGTTGCTGCAACAATTTTTTTTCTTGATCGGCAGCGCCACCTAGTGTGCAATTTTTTGGGAATCTTCCAATCAGAGCGCAGACGTTGGTCATGTGACCAGTCTGGCGATTCAAAAATATTTTGGAAAACATGGCGGCTGTTTTTGAGATGAATCGAGAGAAAAACTCCTCCCACGTTGGAGTGAAATGGTGGCCATTGACGTCTTATATGTTGCTTCACTACAATATTTTATCATCATACGTTTATACATACATACAGTGTTCAGTTTGTCAGGTTTAACTGCCGAAAATATCCATGCGGTGCGCTTGCTAATCGATTAGCATGCTAAGCGAAAGCCATGCTGTCAATGGTACAAACAGGCTAATTTGCTAGCCATGTAGATTCTACATTACGTTTTTTGTTTTTGTTTTTGTTTTAGAAAAAAGTGCTAGTGTATCACTGCAATATATCTATCAGCAGAACACTGTTTAGTTTGGTGGTTTGTAGCAACGGCCTCAAACATCCAAGAAAGAGGAAGTTTGAGTCTGTGATAAAAAGTTAATATTTTGTGTCTGAATATCTTATCACACAAACAAACAGGTTTTGCACAACTCTACCCTGTAAACGAGATGTGAAGAATATAGCTGGTTTCCACATTAATAAATGGGGAAAGTATGTTTTTAATTGATCTATGCTTCATTTGACATCTATTATTCATGTCCATGTATTTGGGACGTAGTCAGAGTCGACTTCTCGTTAGTGAGACACCACTGGAGTTGGAATGGCTTGGTGAAGTGAGAGAGAGAGAGAGAGAGACCAACGTAACGACTCTGGAGAATACAGATACAGCCCATACACACATCACCGCACCATCCTGAAATAGCAGCCTCTGTTCTCTTTATCACACTCTCTCAACTAAGGCACAGGAGCTACTGTGTAGGGAGATATAGAGTTATCATGCTTCTACTCTCTGTTCTCTACATCAGTCACTGACCCAGGATCAGAGTCACTGAACAACCCTCTGAACTAAGACCCAGGATCAGAGTCACTAAACAACCCTCTGAACTAAGATCCAGGATCAGTCACTAAACAACCCTCTGAACTAAGACCCAGGATCAGAGTCACTGAACAACCCTCTGAACTAAGATCCAGGATCAGTCACTAAACAACCCTCTGAACTAAGATCCAGGATCAGTCACTAAACAACCCTCTGAACTAAGACCCAGGATCAGAGTCACTGAACAACCCTCTGAACTAAGATCCAGGATCAGTCACTAAACAACCCTCTGAACTAAGACACAGGATCAGTCACTGAACAATCCTCTGAACTAAGACACAGGATCAGTCACTAAACAATCCTCTGAACTAAGACACAGGATCAGTCACTAAACAATCCTCTGAACTAAGACACAGGATCAGTCACTAAACAATCCTCTGAACTAAGACACAGGATCAGTCACTAAACAATCCTCTGAACTAAGACACAGGATCAGAGTCACTAAACAACCCTCTGAACTAAGACACAGGATCAGCTGTAGCTGATGAGTTGTCATGCTTCATGGATCGAATCCTCCTTCTTCACCAGAGCCACAAGCCCAGAGTCCTCCCAGAGCTTGATTATGCAATACCAAGGCTGTGGACCTACAAATGATACTTGAGAAAACGACATGAAGGAAAGACATAAGATACTTTCCGACTGCTGCCGGTACTCACCGATCTGCCCAGCTTTCACTTTAAACGGAACATCCAGCTCACTCTGTAACAGAAACAACACAACAGAATCAATATCAACACCATTAGACCGGTAATATACATTTATTTTATGTTTAGGTCACTTGATAAACGACTCCACATGCCTGCATTGTGTTCTCTACGAGGAAATGTTTAGCCTAAATGGAAGCTAGAGGGAGACTGTTGAAGATTCTAGATGGACAGTCTGAGAGGAACATGAGTCTCTTGGCAGAGCAGCACAGACACTCTCACACTGGGGGTTCTAACTTCTATCACACTTCTACTGATTCAACACTACAGCCCTGACCTTCAGCCTTCACCCACCAACTCTGATTCAACACTACAGCCCTGACCCTCAGCCTTCACCCACCAACTCTGATTCAACACTACAGCCCTGACCCTCAGCCTTCACCCACCAACTCTGATTCAACACTACAGCCCTGACCCTCAGCCTTCACCCACCAACTCTGATTCAACACTACAGCCCTGACCCTCAGCCTTCACCCACCAACTCTGATTCAACACTACAGCCCTGACCCTCAGCCTTCACCCACCAACTCTGATTCAACACTACAGCCCTGACCCTCAGCCTTCACCCACCAACTCTGATTCAACACTACAGCCCTGACCCCCAGCCTTCACCCACCAACTCTGATTAACTCTGTTGACTGCTACACCACTACCGTTACCTCTGTAATAGCAGGCTCCTCAAACTCCTCATCCTCTTTCATAATCATCTCCATGACATGCATTATAGTGATTAGTTCTTCCTATTCAAGTATGAAATAAACGTCTACTCTATACACGATAAATTGAGAATTAAGTGAATTATCTATGCATAATAATATCCAGTTACATAGTGCACTTCTACAAATTAATGACTATGTTCGGCCTTTGATAAAGAAATAACTGCTTACTCAGTACAGAGTCTACAGCTGAATGAATGATTACACTACTGTCTCCTTCCTCAACATACTTACTCAGTACAGAGTCTACAGCTGAATGAATGATTACACTACTGCCTCCTTCCTCAACATACTTAATCAGTACAGAGTCTACAGCTGAATGAATGATTACACTACTGTCTCCTTCCTCAACATACTTACTCAGTACAGAGTCTACAGCTGATAGAATGATTACACTACTGTCTCCTTCCTCATCATACTTACTCAGTACAGAGTCTACAGCTGAATGAATGATTACACTACTGCCTCCTTCCTCAACATACTTACTCAGTACAGAGTCTACAGCTGAATGAATGATTACACTACTGTCTCCTTCCTCATCATACTTACTCAGTACAGAGTCTACAGCTGAATGAATGATTACACTACTGTCTCCTTCCTCAACATACTTACTCAGTACAGAGTCTACAGCTGAATGAATGATTACACTACTGTCTCCTTCCTCAACATACTTACTCAGTACAGAGTCTACAGCTGATAGAATGATTACACTACTGTCTCCTTCCTCAACATACTTACTCAGTACAGAGTCTACAGCTGAATGAATGATTACACTACTGTCTCCTTCCTCAACATACTTACTCAGTACAGAGTCTACAGCTGAATGAATGATTACACTACTGTCTCCTTCCTCAACATACTTACTCAGTACAGTCTACAGCTGAATGAATGATTACACTACTGTCTCCTTCCTCAACATACTTACTCAGTACAGTCTACAGCTGAATGAATGATTACACTACTGTCTCCTTCCTCAACATACTTACTCAGTACAGAGTCTACAGCTGATAGAATGATTACACTACTGTCTCCTTCCTCAACATACTTACTCAGTACAGAGTCTACAGCTGAATGAATGATTACACTACTGTCTCCTTCCTCAACATAATTACTCAGTACAGAGTCTACAGCTGAATGAATGATTACACTACTGTCTCCTTCCTCAACATACTTACTCAGTACAGAGTCTACAGCTGAATGAATGATTACACTACTGTCTCCTTCCTCAACATACTTACTCAGTACAGAGTCTACAGCTGAATGAATGATTACACTACTGTCTCCTTCCTCAACATACTTACTCAGTACAGAGTCTACAGCTGAATGAATGATTACACTACTGTCTCCTTCCTCAACATACTTACTCAGTACAGAGTCTACAGCTGAATGAATGATTACACTACTGTCTCCTTCCTCAACAAGTGAGTGGCTGTAGTGGAAAAGGTCAGCGATCAACATCATTTATCATTAATGTATGGAAAAGAGTCAGCTATAGGCTATATCAATGAATCAGAACCTGACCTAGTCTACGTACAGGCCTCTGTGAGGTGAGGGCAATAGAGATGGATCAGAACCTGACCTAGTCTACGTACAGGCCTCTGTGAGGTGAGGGCAATAGAGATGGATCAGAACCTGACCTAGTCTACGTACAGGCCTCTGTGAGGTGAGGGCAATAGAGATGGATCAGAACCTGACCTAGTCTACGTACAGGCCTCTGTGAGGTGAGGGCAATAGAGATGGATCAGAACCTGACCTAGTCTACGTACAGGCCTCTGTGAGGTGAGGGCAATAGAGATGGATCAGAACCTGACCTAGTCTACGTACAGGCCTCTGTGAGGTGAGGGCAATAGAGATGGATCAGAACCTGACCTAGTCTACGTACAGTCCTCTGTGAGGTGAGGGCAACAGAGATGGATCAGAACCTGACCTAGTCTACGTACAGGCCTCTGTGAGGTGAGGGCAACAGAGATGGATACCTGGAAAGTACAATAACCTCATATTCAAATTATAGGCTACACATGTTGATGGCAATAAACGTATGCATACTTACCAACGCATTTTCTTTAACTTTCAGGTTTTCAAGAACAACATTGCCTGGACAGAGATGAGAGACAACACAGATGAATAGTGTTACTAAGATGTGTACACTAGTTACAGGAAGTCTGCTAGACTTACAGGCAGCAGAGCAGATTCAGACAGTTTTCAACCATGTGTCGACCAGGGTGTCAGGTTTCTTTCGTCAGGCTACTCCAAAAGGTCAGTCATGGTGGTTATAGAACCTAGGCCTAACAGGAAGTTAAACATCCATGCCTCCTACTCCTGGACCAAATCCTGTGTGTGAGTCCTAAAATGGCACCCAGTTCCCTATGTAGTGCACTACTTTCTACCAGGGGCCCCGTGGTCGATTATCTTCACAATATACAAAACATAAGCTCATTCTGTTCAGAACAACCCAGGGTATGACGCCATGTCCTCTTGGACCTGTACATCAAACATAGTGATCATAAACGTCGATATTGTATCCGATATTGGAAATGTGAAGTGCACATTTGGACTCACGTGTGTTTGGCTCGCTTGTATGACATCAAAGCGGTATTTACTATAATCCTCAACGTCTCATCGTTTTTTTTTTTTTTTTTTTTTTATCGAGTCGTCTTAATTCACAGCATTTCCCTCACTCAGACAACAACAAATTTGCAAAAGTCGCCCAATTAGCGGGACGGATGAGGGGAACTTCTTGTCGCGTGTGGTGCTCGAATTCAGAACCGCTGTCAGTCAAAAACCCATTCAGAGCTGTAAAGCACAGAGCCAGAGGTCTGACGTCACGCAGAGCACGTTACTGTCCAGCCAATACCTTTCAATTTAGGCGCTTACTAGTGCCCAAATCTGCCATTTTCAACCCGTATATACGGGTACGGGTGTAAAGGGTTAAAAGGTGTGATGACAGGAACACAGTGAGGTGAGTTGGCGTCGGTCCTGACATTACATCATTCCTCCTTTGCACTCCATTCACATTTCTATTGTGAAACGCAGGGCCTTTCATCAATGATTGAATTTAACAACAACTGAATTTAGCGTAGAGCTTAGATATCAACCTGGAAAAACACCACGTGGTCAAAACAATGAACTAATCTGTCCTTTTATCAAGGACCAAGGGTAGGTTCATCTCTTGTATAAACCAGAAGGCCTACACGGAAGACTCTCCCTTATTGAAACGGACAGATAAACAGACCATTCAGTAGGGTCACAACCAACAGACTAACATTGCATCATGAAGCTCTGTATAGGGCCTAGTCGAAGGTTGAGACACGTGCTACAATAACTAGGCCTACAGGGAAGAAACAGGTAACTAGTGAGGAATCTGGTTGGTACTGTTTGGTCTTTGTAGTAAGGGATTTCCTGTATGAGCCTATATCACAACGCAACACAAAATATATATATATATATACACAGTGGGGAAAAAAAGTATTTAGTCAGCCACCAATTGTGCAAGTTCTCCCACTTAAAAAGATGAGAGAGGCCTGTACTTTTCATCATAGGTACACGTCAACTATAACAGACAAATTGAGAAAAGAAATTCCAGAAAATCACATTGTAGAATTTTTTATGAATTTATTTGCAAATTATGGTGGAAAATAAGTATTTGGTCAATAACAAAAGTTTCTCAATACTTTGTTATATACCCTTTGTTGGCAATAACACAGGTCAAACGTTTTCTGTAAGTCTTCACAAGGTTTTCACACACTGTTGCTGGTATTTTGGCCCATTCCTCCATGCAGATCTCCTCTAGAGCAGTGATGTTTTGGGGCTGTCGCTGGGCAACACAGACTTTCAGCTCCCTCCAAAGATTTTCTATGGGGTTGAGATCTGGAGACTGGCTAGGCCACTCCAGGACCTTGAAATGCTTCTTACGAAGCCACTCCTTCGTTGCCCGGGCGGTGTGTTTGGGATCATTGTCATGCTGAAAGACCCAGCCACGTTTCATCTTCAATGCCCTTGCTGATGGAAGGAGGTTTTCACTCAAAATCTCACGATACATGGCCCCATTCATTCTTTCCTTTACACGGATCAGTCGACCTGGTCCCTTTGCAGAAAAACAGCCCCAAAGCATGATGTTTCCACCCCCATGCTTCACAGTAGGTATGGTGTTCTTTGGATGCAACTCAGCATTCTTTGTCCTCCAAACACGACGAGTTGAGTTTTTACCAAAAAGTTCTATTTTGGTTTCATCTGACCATATGACATTCTCCCAATCCTCTTCTGGATCATCCAAATGCACTCTAGCAAACTTCAGACGGGCCTGGCTTAAGCAGGGGGACACGTCTGGCACTGCAGGATTTCAGTCCCTGGCGGCGTAGTGTGTTACTGATGGTAGGCTTTGTTACTTTGGTCCCAGCTCTCTGCAGGTCATTCACTAGGTCCCCCCGTGTGGTTCTGGGATTTTTGCTCACCGTTCTTGTGATCATTTTGACCCCACAGGGTGAGATCTTGCGTGGAGCCCCAGATCGAGGGAGATTATCAGTGGCCTTGTATGTCTTCCATTTCCTAATAATTGCTCCCACAGTTGATTTCTTCAAACCAAGCTGCTTACCTATTGCAGATTCAGTCTTCCCAGCCTGGTGCAGGTCTACAATTTTGTTTCTGGTGTCCTTTGACAGCTCTTTGGTCTTGGCCGTAGTGGAGTTTGGAGTATGACTGTTTGAGGTTGTGGACAGGTGTCTTTTATACTGATAACAAGTTCAAACAGGTGCCATTAATACAGGTAACTAGTGGAGGACATAGGAGCCTCTTAAAGAAGAAGTTACAGGTCTGTGAGAGCCAGAATTCTTGCTTGTTTGTAGGTGACCAAATACTTATTTTCCACCATAATTTGCAAATAAATTCATTAAAAATCCTACAATGTGATTTTCTGGAGAAAAAAAATCTCATTTTGTCTGTCATAGTTGACGTGTACCTATGATGAAAATTACAGGCCTCTCTCATCTTTTTAAGTGGGAGAACTTGCACAGTTGGTGGCTGACTAAATACTTTTTTTCCCCACTGTATATATATATATATATTTAATAATAATTGTGCTGCCGGCTATCTTGGGTCTTACTAGGATAAACGACACTCATGCAAATGTGATACAAATGGCTGACATCTGTCTTCAACGTTGTAAAGATGTAGGCTAGGCTAGTACTGTGGGCTACCCATGACAACAACAAAAGGCTCCTGCCTAGCTAAGGAATCATAGATCCAACTACTGTATTAATCCCTGGGGTCACGTCTGGAGTGCAAACACGTGACCAAGATCCTACCCTGCTACCACCTCTCAACACTCCGGTACGACAGGTACGGCCGAGGAGGCCTGACAGTCTCAATGGTTTCTGACAGTGTCATAATCACGGCGGGTGGGGACGGTGTTACCTGCCTAGAGACTTACTTATTTACACATTGCAGTGACAACTCAAATGTCAGTCATTTCTCATGTCAGTTTGCCAGTGATCAAATGTTGATTGTCATACGCCCTTTCACCACGCTGTGTTGATAAATGTATGCGTGACTAAATGTTTCTGTTCACATTCTACGTATACACTACCAGCTAGGTAAATACTATCTAGCTTTGCAAGCTAACAGTGGCTTATCCTGGGCACATGTCTGTTTCTGTGCTCTTGCCAACTCCTTATTGACTTGTCATGCCATTGGCTTGACAATGATAGCAATGGAGTTGGCAAGAGCACAAACAGATCTGGGACCAGGCATGTTAAAAGTATTGGATATGGTTAATAGAAAAGGTTGCCAGTTCACTCAAGAGATTCACACTGAGAGAAAGGCATCAACTGGAAACTGGTTGATGCATTAGTTCCTGACCAGATCATTACCGTCTTCATTTATCAGTCCTGTATACATCCATTGTTGTGAAGACAGGTTAGTTAGACATCAGGCTACACTGTGTCGAGCAGGAAGCAACTGGAGATTAATTCATGTTTGCTTATGTCTATGGCTGCATGTTGTACACATATCAATAATAGATGATTAATAATGTAGCCTAAGTCAGACAAAACATCAGTTTGTTTGTGTGTGTGGCAGCCCATTTCTGCATTGACAGATCCTTGTAAATAGGTTAGCTGTTTGGCTCCTACAACATGTCGCTCTCATTACAGGTTTACCAAACCGTTGTTAGCATAATATCCCAAAAGACGGGTTATTTATTCATTTTATTTATTTATTTTCTCTCCAGAGTCTGGTTATAGCTAGCTAGTAGCAGGGCTTGTTTGTTTAAAACGCTGCCATCTAGCCTAGCCACACTAGCATGCCTTGCTCTGTAAGGTTAGCAGCGCTTGAACTGTCATTCCAGCCTCTTACCTCCCCAAATGCCAATCTTCAACTGGGACTTGTCGAGGTTTTCCACATAGTCTCCGATGAACCTATTCAGGAGATCACTGACCATAGATTCAAAAACCATTGTTGAATTTGGTGGCTAGCACTACCCTTGTTGCAGGGTAAATGCTACGGTGCCAAGATTATCCCGTGATCTTCCGTGTGAACGCCTTTCCGTAGCAAGATGACAAGAGCTGAATATGAAAAGCGATTCGCTCTGCGATCGACTAGTAATGTAGCTAATCGACTAGTAATGTAGCTAATCGACTAGTAGTGCCTGTATACAGTGACAGCCAGCGGCGTCAAGTGATGTGATCTTGAATGAACAAATTCAAGTGCAAATTACAGGTGTGGTCATGTAAAAATGATTGTGGCCAGAATGAAATCATTGCATGACTTTCAAACATGAGGGAATGTAGACATTTGGACCATATCAATGAACTACATTTGGTAGTGTCATCTTTGACAAGGTTAACAATCTGTTTAGCCTCCTCATCATAGGCGTCTGGGCTCCACTGCTGATTGGAGGAGGGAAAACTCATTGTAATTTTAATGTATTTGTTAAATTCACGTTTTTACAATTAATTAAATGTATATTATAAAATGTTATCTGAGTGCTCTTAAATATTATTTTCTATAGGTTTTAAAGCAGGTCCAATTAATTCTTCTTCTTCTTTAAATACATTTTCCCATTCATGTTGTCATGTATTTCAATGGTTTAAAATTAGGAAATTATTATAATTATTTGTGTGTGGTATGGGGGGGGGGGGAGTTTTTGTCCTCTGCTCAGACGTTGCTGGCGCCTGACAAATCTTACAACGTCTGGATAGGTATTTTACTTATCAGCTAACCACATCACATGTTATAGCAATCTGTCAAGTCGATAACACAATCGGTGACGTAGCGGGCAACCATCGGTTTATTGCATCAACGTCTGAGAAGGGTATCCTCAAGCAACAGGCATAAAATAAGCAACCTCTTCAAAGATCAAACGCCTGCCCACATTGTATTGTTTCCATTTATGGACCAAATCTAATCATTAATTAAATCTCTAATCCTTCCTTATGTCGATGTAGGCTATTATGTAGACTGCCCTGCTGCAATTGCAGCTCTTGAAATAAACTGTTTCTGAATACGATCACACTTTAGTAGGATAAAAGACTCAAAACAACCAGATGTTTTTACGTCGATTTAATAGACGCGGAGCAGTATAAAAAGTCAATAACAAAGATTTATCATGTACACTCAAGCAAGCCAATCACATTTTTACATAGATAATACACTGTTCAGCAAAATCTCACAGTCTCCCAAAATATAGTCCCTTTTCATGGAGGACATTTTGTTGACAACTTTGAACCGCAGTGACCGGCAGCTGATATCCTCCTCTGAGATACCATCGAAGAAGAAATCCTCGTTGAAGATGGGGTTCCGGCTCCTCTTAATGACTGCGCTGCGTTGCTTCTGAATCTTCCCCGGTAACAGACAAATACTGACGCTGCAGTTGATGCTCTTGGGGTCCACAGAGATAGCATACAGTCCCTCAGCACTGATCAACCTCACTCTGAGTCTCTGGTTGTCTGGGCAGTACTCTGCTGAGAGCCGTAGTGCCCCCTCCCTACCTACAGGGACTCGACTCTCGTTCATGACCCTCTCTCTGTAGAGGACGAGGTCTATGGGGAAGATAGCAGGGGGAGCCAGGGTGAAAGCACTGGGAAGCGGTTCTACTAACCCAGCATCAGAGGCCCTCCGGATGATATTGGGACTGTTGTCCGTGGAGCTGCCTTCATCCGTGGACAGAGAGTTGTTTCTGGAGAGCACAGCTTTTCTCATAGTCCGGGACAGCAGTCTGTCGTGGCTCAGGGCTTTGAGCAGGGAGGACTTGGGGGGTGGCCTGGACAGGAGAGGTGAGCTGAAGGGGGAGGACTCGGCGGAGGAGGTGGTGTCGCTGTCCAGAGTGCCCTGTCTCTGGAGAGCCACCAGCCTGGAACCTCCAGGAGACAGCCTGGAGGTCAGCTTGGTGAGGCTGAAGGAGGGTGACCGGGAGTGGGGTAGAGGTGAGGGTCTGGAGGAGTAAGTGTTGGAGCGGCCGCAAGCCCGGTAGAGGCAGCGATCAGGGGGAGGGGGCAGGCGTTGGGGTAGCTGTGGAACAGAGACTCTTTCCTCCGGGTGTGGGGGCTCTCCAGGAGGGTACAAAAACCGTAGCAGGTCTGGGCCTTGGCCAGGTGGGGCAGGGAGAGAGCTGCTTGGCTCTGGGGGTCGGCGTTGGTACTCTCCTCATCGCTGAAGCCCTGGCCGTATGGAGCCTCGTCCACGCTCTCTACCTGGATGAGGGTTGGATGAGTGTTGATGAAGGGTTCTCTCACCGCTACCTCCCTCTCAGGGCTGCTGTCCTGCTCAGGTGAAAAGGACACCTTTCCTAGAGGGCTAATTTTACTCCAGTCCACTGTCTTTAGCTCCTGCTGTGGTGAGATCTTTGGCGGGATGCAGAACTCAGGGATAGTATTCGGAGTGATGATGTTAGGGCACAGAGAGATCGTTTTCCTTCTTTTCTCCCGAGATGTTTTCTCTCCCAACATGATGTCTGAGATGCTGTACTCCGCTATGAGGAACGGAAGGTTGTTTTTGGCCACTAACACACGGATCTGTTCCACCACCCACATTACATGAGCTCTGTCAGGATCACAGCTCTGGAGAAAGGGAAGGAAGAAACATCGCAGTTAGGTCAGATCACAGGCAACTTTTCAAAACCAAGAAACACAAGCAATAAAGGCTACAATTTTAAAAAAATCAATAATTGCAAAGCCAATTCTCCCTCATCGTGTAATATTTGAATTCAATTCCTTATTCAATTCAATTAATAGAAAATAAATACATGTATCCTGTTTAGTGTTAGTTGACTACAAACTGTTTTTTACTGTACTGGAAATTACCTTGAACGTAAGAGCAAATTCAGGACTGGTCCTTTGACTCCCTGCTGTAATGGTCACCTGTTTCACTATCAGTGTCAGACTGAGTCTACCTCCAGAGAGCGTCAGGCTCAGTCTCTCTCCTGTAGTATCCAGTGTGTGTGTGAGGTGCTATAGGAGACAGCCAAGCTAGTTAAATAGGGCTGTGGATCTGGGCGGGGGGGGGGGGGGGGGGGGTCAGTGCTGTTGAGAAGACCCTCCCTCTCTGTCTAGGTCATCCATTTACACAGCAGGCTTTGCCCAGCAGGCTGTTCACATGGAAACACACGGTAACCAATGCCACGATACTGCACCCTGGGGTCAGCACATGGGAATGTCAGCTGGACCATGAACAGACACAGCACAGAGACATGGGAGTGAGCCTATCACGACACAGATCACAGCCAGACCGGACACACCACAGAGACATGTGAGGGCAAACGCTTCAATGGGAAGGAAATAGTTATCAGAGTTGCTGCAGATCCAATTTTTTACTGGACTTTTCTTCCCGACAGCTAAAGTTCCCGAAGCTTCTGCACGCGTGTGAGATTCTCTACCTTACGCGCTGTCTCTGCTCGGAACAGGCTACTCGGGCGAATGGTGCCCATTTAATAAAGTTAGATCAAAGCTGAATCAATGTCTGCAAGATCACATATGATAGTATTCTTCATAACAGAACAGAATATAATAGCATAGCATAACGTTAATGTAAGAGAAAAAACACCACCTCATTTCGAATTAGATTTTAGGATGAGTTGTGCAAAAGGTCAGCATTTTTCTCTCTTCATATCAAGTCAAATCAAATGTTATTTGTCACATGCACCGAATACAGTGAAATGCTTATTTACGAGCCCTTCCCAACGACGCAGAGTAAAAAAATATATATATTTTTTACCAACAACAAGATTAATATAATACACAAGAATGGAGCTATATACAGGGAGTACCAGTACCAGATCAATGTGGAGCTATATACAGGAAGTACCAGTACCAGATCAATGTGGAGCTATATACAGGAAGACCAGTACCAGATCAATGTGGAGCTATATACGGGAGTACCAGACCAGATCCACTGTGGAGCTATATACAGGAGTAACCAGTACCGATCCAATGTGGAGCTATATACAGGAGAACCCGTACCCAATTCCATGTGAGCTATAAGCCGGGAGTACCATTACCAGATCACTGTGAGCTATATACAGGAGAACCAGTAACCATATTCAATGTGGAGCTTATTACAGGGAGTACCATACCAGATACTGTGGGCTATATACAGGAAGTTAACAGTACCAGATCACTGTGGAGCTATATACAGGGAGAAACACAGTAACCAATCAATGTTGAGCTATATACGGGAGTACAGTACTCAGAATCCTGTGGAGCTATATACAGGGAAGAACCAGTACCAAATCAATGTTGGAGCTATATACGGAGTACCCATTACCAGATCACTGTGGATCTATATACGGGAACCAGTACCAGAATCATGTTGGAGCTATAACAACAGGAGTACCAGTACCAGATCAATGTGGAGCTACACTACCGGTCAAAAGTTTTAAAACACCTACTCATTAAAGCGTTTTTCTTTATTTTTACTATTTTCTACATTGTAGAATAATAGTGAAGACATCAAAACTATGAAATAACACATATGGAATCATGTAGTATCCAAAGAAGTGTCAAACAAATCAAAATATATTTGAGATTTGAGATTCTTCAAATAGCCACCCTTTGCCTTGATGACAGCTTTGCACACTCTTGGCATTCTCTCAACCAGCTTCACCTGGAATGCTTTTCCAACAGTCTTGAAGGAGTTCCCACATATGCCGAGCACTTGTTGGCTGCTTTTCCTTCACTCTGCCGGTCCGACTCATCCTAAACCATCTCAATTTGGTTGTGGAGATTGTGGAGGCCAGGTCATCTGATGCAGCACTCCATCACTCTCCTTCTTGGTAAAATAGCCCTTACACAGCCTGGAAGTGTGTTGGGTCATTATCCTGTTGAAAACAAATGATAGTTCCACCGTCAATATACGCTACTAGCTTGGCACACCTGTATTTGGGGAGTTTCTCCCATTCTTCTCTGAAGATCCTCTCAAACTCTGTCAGGTTGGATGGGGAGCGTCACTGCACAGCCATTTTCAGGTCCCTCCAGAGATGTTAGATTGGATTCAAGTCCGGGCTCTGGCTGGGCCACTCAAGGACATTCAGAGACTTGTCCCGAAGCCACTCCTGCGTTGTCTTGGCTGTGTGCTTAGGGTCGTTGTCCTGTTGGAAGGTGAACCTTCGCCCCAGTCTGAGGTCACGAGCGCTCTGGACCAGGTTTTCATCAAGGATCTCTCCGTACTTTGCTCCGTTCATCTTTCCCTCGATCCTAACTAGTCTCCCAGTCCCCGATGCTGAAAAACATCCCCACAGCATGATGCTGCCACCACCATGCTTCACCGTAGGGATGGTGCCAGGTTTCCTCCAGACGTGACGCTTGGCATTCATGCCAAAGAGTTTAATCTTGGTTTAATCAGACCAGAGAATCTTGTTTATCATGGTCTGAGAGTCTTTAGGTGCCTTTTGGCAAACTCCAAGCGGGCTGTCATGTGCCTTTTACTGAGGAGTGGTTTCCGTCTGGTCATTCTACCATAAAGGCCTGATTGGTGGAGTGCTGCAGAGTTGGTTGTCCTTCTGGAAGGTTCTCCCATCTCCACAGAGGAACTCTGGAGCTCTGTCAGAGTGACCATCGGGTTCTTGGTCACCTCCCTGACCAAGGCCCTTCTCCCCCGATTGCTCAGTTTGGCCGGGCGGCCAGCTCTAGGAAGAGTCTTGGTGGTTCCAAACTTCTTCCATTTAAGAATGATGGAGGCCACTGTGTTCTTGGGGACCTTCAATGCTGCAGAAATGTTTTGGTACCCTTCCCCAGATCTGTGCCTCGACACAATCCTGTCTCGGAGCTCTACGGACAATTATTTCGACCACATGGCTTGGTTTTTGCTCTGGCATGCGCAGTCAACTGTGAGACCTTATATAGACAGGTGTGTTCCTTTCCAAATCATGCCCTCCATTTGGCAAATCTGACCATAATTCTATCCTCCTGATTCCTGCTTACAAGCAAAAACTAAAGTAGGCAGTGCCAGTGACTCGCTCATTACAGAAGTGATCAGATGACGCAGATGCTAAGCTACAGGACTGTTTTGCTAGCACAGACTGGAACATGTTCCGGGATTCTTCCGATGGCATTGAGGATTAGGAGTACACCACATCAGTCACTGGCTTCATCAATAAGTGCATCGATGACGTCGTCCCCACAGTGACCGTACGTACATACCCCAACCAGAAGCCATGGATTACAGGCAACATCCGCACTGAGCTAAAGGGTAGAGCTGCCGCTTTCAAGGACGCTTATAAGAAATCCCGCTATGCCCTCCGACGAACCAGCAAACAGTGTGACTAGGCATCAGGATAGATAATAATACGAGTAAAATAAAGAACAGAGTAGCAGTAGAATAAGGATAAAATGCTAATTAATGACTTAAAAATCATACAATGTGATTTTCTGGATTTTTGTTTTAGATTCCGTCTCTCACAGTTGAAGTGTACCTATGATAAAAATTACAGACCTCTACATGCTTTGTAAGTAGGAAAACCTGCAAAATCGGCAGTGTATCAAATACTTGTTCTCCCCACTGTAATAATACGAGTAAAATAAAGAACAGAGTAGCAGTAGCAAATCATTTATGTAAAAGTATGTGTGTGTGTGTGTGTGTGTGTGTGTGTGTGTGTGTGTGTGTGTGTGTGTGTGTGTGTGTGTGTGTGTGTGTGTGTGTGTGTGTGTGTGTGTGTGTGTGTGTGTGTGTGTGTATTGTATCGGTATGTGTGTGTGTGTGTGTGTTATATGTTTTTGTGCGTACGTAGTGCATGTGACTGTGTGTGGGTTTTGTGTCAGTGTAGTGTGTGTGAGTGAGTGAATCTGATGGCTTGGAGCCTGTTGGGTAGAGGCTGTCTCAGAGCCTGTTGGGTAGAGGCTGTCTCAGAGCCTGTTGGTCCAAGAGCTGATGCTCCGGTAGCCGATGGTAGCAGAGAGAACAGTCTATGGCTTGGGTGGCTGAAGGCAATTTCTTGGGCCTTTCTCTGACACCGCCTGATATAGAGGTCCTGGATGGCAGGGAGCTCGGCCCCAGTGATGTACTGGGCCATCCACATCACCCTCTGTAGCGCCTTGTGGTCGAGGGTGGTGCATTTGCCATACCAGGCGGTGATGCAGCCAGTCAAGATGCTCTCGATGGTGCAGCTGTAGAACCTTTTGGTTATCCGAGGTCCCATGCCAAATCTTTTCAGCCTCATGAGGGGAAAGAGGCGCTGTCATGCCCTCTTCACGACTGCGCGGGTGTGCGTGCACCATGTTAAGTCCTTAGTGATGTGGACGCCAAGGCACATGGAGCTCTCGACCCGCTCCGCTACAGCCCCGTTTCCTGTAATGCACGAACAGCTCCTTGGTCTTACTGATGTTGAGGGAGAGGCTGTTGTCATGGCACCACACTGCCTGGTCTCTGACCTCCTCCCTGTAGGTGTCAAACATACGGCCCGCAAACGGGTTTAATCCGGCCCGCGAGATGATTTAAAAAAATAATAAAAAAAATTTTTCTTTTTTTTTGGGTATAAAAATGCGCTGCTATTTTTCAATAAAATAAACTGCTGTTCCAATTGCGTCCACTGGATGGCGCAATAGCAATTGCGTTAAGCAAGCAAACTGTTTATACCGGGGCAGAGCAAGTAGGTCAAGCACGTGCAGCCAATGAGCTACTTTGTTTTGCCTGCGATATTTATTACGGCTTCTACTTTTAACATTATGTGCTTTGGCACCCTCATTGCCCCAATATTTCTCTGTCAAAAAAGAGAAAAGTGGACGCAGAGTGCAGAGTCTTCCAAAAAAAATTGTAATCCTATTTAATCACGGAATTGAATGGGAAAGCTGTATGTTTGGTGTGTTCAGAGCATGTTGCAGTGCTGAAAGAATATAACCTTCGTCGCCTCTATGTGAGTCTTCATGCCGACAAATATGACAACTTTCAAGGACAGCGGAGATGAGAGAAGGTGAATGAACTGTTGGCGGGTCTGAAGAAACAGCAGTCTGTGTTTACTCACAGCCGAGACATCAGTGACGCTGCAGTGAAAGCTAGCTACCTCATTGCTAATGAAATCGCAGTGGCTTCAAAACCATTTAGTGAGGGTGAATTTGTAAAAACATGCATGATGAAGGCAGCGGAGATTGTGTGCCCTGAAAAGCGGCAGGCTTTTGCAAATATCAGCCTGGCAAGAAACACAGTTGCAGACAGGATTTCCGATCTTTCAGTGGATTTGGACAGCCAGTTGAAGCAAAAAGTAAAGTCATTTATTGCATTTTCGGTTGCAATTGATGAAAGCACGGACATTCCAGATGTTGCACAACTGGCCATTTTTTTCATCCGCGGAGTTGATGACACATTGACCGTCACCGAGGAGTTCGTGGAGTTGGTGCCGATGACAGATACAACGACAGCAGCTGATATTTTTACCGCACTCGTCGGCGCGCTGGACAGGGTCGGAGTGAACTGGTCCCGCGCTGTCAGCCTGGCTACAGATGGTGCGCCCTCAATGATCGGGAAAAAAGCAGGCGTTGTGACAAAGTTCAGAGAGAAAGTGCAATCTGCAAATGGAGGACGTGATTTTTTGACTTTTCACTGTATTTTGCACCAGGAGGCTTTGTGTTGCAAGTCATTAAGATGGATAACGTCATGAAGGTGGTCATCCAAACTGTTAATTTAATCCGATCCAGAAGCCTGAATCACCGTCAGTTTGACAGCCTTCTCAGAGAGAAAGACCACATCTATGGCCTGCCATACCACACTGAGGTAAGATGGTTAAGCCGAGGTGCTGTGCTGAGGCGTTTTCTTTGATTTACGAGAAGAAATTGAACAGTTCATGGAAGAAAAGGACAAACCAGTGTTAGAATTTCATTCCGCAGAATGGATGCCGGACCTTGCATTTATGGTGGATGTTACAGAGCACCTGAATAACTTGAACAAACAGCTGCAAGGGCGCAACAAAGTTGTCACGCAGTATTATGACAGCATACGTTCTTTCAAGTTGAAGCTGTCATTGTGGGAGACGCAACTTGCCGGTGGTGATGCAGCTCACTTCCCCTGTCTGAAAAATGTGTGCGCGACCCAACATGTGGCAGACATGAAGCGGTTCAAAGATAAAATAACTGGACTGTTACGGGAGTTTGAGCAACGCTTTCAGATTTATGTTTATATGTTTTTATGTTGATGTGCTATTGTTTTTAATTGATTTTATTTTATTTGTATATTTAACCTATTCTTGACTCTGTGGTTCTTGCACTTGTTTGGGGAACAGGATTTCATTATTTTTATCTACATTTCTGCCTGAGAAATGACACCCTGATATAGTTCTGTGATCTGTGAAACAGTTCTGTTAATCACTGAGGCATTGTGTGTTTGTGTGTTCTTTTTCTTTAGAATTTTCAAATAAACTTGAGGTGTTTTATGATTAATAGTGATGTTGTGCTTGTACTATTTTGGACACACTGTCCTCAGGCTCCAGCTTTATGTTGTATGTTGATCATATTAAAACAAAGAAAACAATCTGAAGTTGTTGTTTTTAAGTTATATATACCATGATTTTTCCGGTCCGGCCCACTTGGGAATAGATTTTCCTCCATGTGGCCCCTGAGCTAAAATGAGTTTGACACCCCTGCTGTAGGCTGTCTCATCATTGCCGTCGGTGATCAGGCCTACCACCGTCATGTCGTCAGCAAACTTGATGATGGTGTTGAAGTCATGCGTGGCCACACAGTCGTGGGTGAACAGGGAACACAGGAGGGGACTAAGCATGCACCCCTGAGGGGCCCCCGTGTTGAGGGTCAGCGTGGCAGAGATGTTGTTGCCTACCTTCACCACCTGGGGTCGGCCTATCAGGAAGTCCAGGATCCAGTTACAGAGGGAGGTGTTCAATCCCAGGGTCCCGAGCTTGGTGATGAGCTTGGAGGGTTGAATGCTGAGCTATAGTCCAGTGTTAATTTCGTCAACAAAACTTGTGACTAAAATATTCGTCAAACACCTATTTTTCAGTGCCAATTGACGAGACTATAACTGACTAAATAGACTCAGAAAAAAACTATAACTAAACAAAAATGTTTTTTTTCTTCATTTCAGTTGACCAAAACGAGACAAGACTAAATTATCTCTGTGACTAAAATCGGACAATAGTTTCTGGAGAGATTGAGAGCTTTTCAGTGATAAGCACAATTAATATTAGCATCACAGATGCACCGTGCAGTTGTGTTCAGTGGGAAGGACCAGGAACACACAGCCTACATCAGCTGGTGAGCTGCAGGGGAGCAGGTGATGACTGTGGGAAAACAGGACATCAGGTGGTGAGCTGCAGGGGATTAGGTGATGACTGTGGGAAAACAGGACATCAGCTGGTGAGCTGCAGGGGAGCAGGTGATGACTGTGGGAAAACAGGACATCCGCTGTGTAGCTGCGGGAGCAGGTGATGACTGTGGGAAAACAGGACATCCGCTGGTGAGCTGCAGGGGAGCAGGTGATGACTGTGGGAAAACAGGACATCCGCTGGTGAGCTGCAGGGGAGCAGGTGATGACTGTGGGAAAACAGGACATCCCCTGGTGAGCTGCAGGGGAGCAGGTGATGACTGTGGGAAAACAGGACATCCCCTGGTGAGCTGCAGGGGAGCAGGTGATGACTGTGGGAAAAACAGGACATCCCCTGGTGAGCTGCAGGGGAGCAGGTGATGACTGTGGGAAAACAGGACATCCCCTGGTGAGCTGCAGGGGAGCAGGTGATGACTGTGGGAAAACAGGACATCCCCTGGTGAGCTGCAGGGGAGCAGGTGATGACTGTGGGAAAACAGGACCTCCCCTGGTGAGCTGCAGGGGAGCAGGTGATGACTGGTGGGAAAAACAGGACATCACCTGGTGAGCTGCAGGGGAGCAGGTGATGACTGTGGGAAAAAGGACATCAGATGGTGAGCTGCAGGGGAGCAGGTGATGACTGTGGGAAAACAGGACATCAGGTGGTGAGCTGCAGGGGAGCAGGTGATGACTGTGGGAAAACAGGACATCGCTGGGGAGCGCAGGGGAGCAGGTGAGACTGTGGGAAAACAGGACATCGCCGGTGAGCTGCAGGGGAGCAGGTGATGACTGTGGGAAAACAGGACTCCCCGGTGAGCTGCAGGGGAGCAGGTGATAAATGTGGGAAAACAGGACATCAGCCGGTGAGCTGCAGGGGAGTGGTGATGCTGTGGGAAAAACAGGACATCAGTGGTGAGCTGCAGGGGAGCAGGTGATGACTGTGGGAAAAAGGACATCCGCTGGTGAGCTGCGGGGAGCAGGTGATGACTGTGGGAAAAAAGGACACCCGATGGTGGGGCTGAGGGGAGCAGGTGTGATGACTGTGGGAAAAAAGGACATCCGTGGTGAGCTGCGGGGGAGCAGGTGATGACTGTGGAGAAAACAGGACATCCCTGGTGAGCTGCAGGGGAGCAGGTGATGACTGTGGGAAAACAGGACATCCCTGGTGAGCTGCAGGGGGAGCTGGTGATGGACTGTGGGGAAAACAGGACATCCCCTGGTGAGCTGCAGGGGAGCAGGTGATGGACTGTGGGAAAACAGGACATCAGCTGGTGCGCTGCAGGGGAGCAGGTGATGACTTGTGGGGAAAACAGGACATCAGATGGTGAGTGCAGGGGAGCGTGAGCATGTGGGAAAACAGGACATCCGCTGGTGAGCTGAGGGGAGCAGGTGATTGGACTGGGGAAAAACAGGACATCCGATGGTGAGCTGCAGGGGGAGCAGGTGATGGACTGTGGGAAAACAGACATCCGATGGTGAGCTGCAGGGGAGCAGGTGATGACTGGGAAAACAGGACATCCCCTGGTGAGCTGCAGGGGAGCAGGTGATGACTGTGGGAAAACAGGACATCCCCTGGTGAGCTGCAGGGGGAGCAGGTGATGACTGTGGGAAAACAGGACATCCCTGGTGAGACTGACAGGGGAGCAGGTGATGATGTGGGAAAACAGGACATCAGCTGGTGAGCTTGCCAGGGGGAGCAGGGGATGACTGGGGGAAACAGGACTCCCTGGTGAGCTGCAGGGGAGAGGTGATGACTGGGGGAAAACAGGACATCCCCTGGTGAGCTGCAGGGAGCAGGTGATGAACTGTGGGGAAAAGGAATCGTGGGAGCTGCAGGGGAGAGGTGAGACTGTGGGAAAACGGACATCCCGGGGTGAGCTGCAGGGGAGGCAGGTGAGGGACGTGGGAAACAGGACTCGTTGGTGAGTGAGGGGGCGGGGGAGACTGTGGGAAACGGGAAATCACCGGTGAGCTGCAGGGGAGACGGGTTTGAAGACTGTGGGAAAAAGGACGTCCGCTGGTGAGCTGCGGGGAGGGGTGAGACTGGTGGGAAAAAGGAATAGGGGAGTGGGGGGGAGTAGGGTGAATGATTGGGAAAGGGGGGGGGGGGGGGGGGGGGTTAGGGGGGGGGGGGGGGTTAAGATAGAAGGATTACTTATCCAACCCCAGGTATTCCTTAAAGGGTGGGTGTTCAAGTCTCCGGAAGGTGGTTTGAGCGACCCCGCTTGTGGGGGGGGGGGGGGGGGGGGGGGGGGTTGGGGGGGGGGGTAGAAGGATTGCTTTATCCTATCCAGGTATTCCTTAAAGAGGTGGGGTTTCAAATTTTCCCCGGGAAAGGTGGTGAGCGACTCCGCTGTGTGTGGGGGGGGGGGGGGGGGGGGTAGGGAGAGGGATGTAGGTTTATGAAGGATTGCTTATCCATCCCAGGTATTCCTTAAAGAGGGGGGGGTTTCAAGGGCTCGGAAGGTGGTTGAGTGACCCGTGTTCGGGGTTTGGAGCCAACAGAGGTTTGGGTTCTAACAGGTACTGGTTCGGAGCTAAGGAGGTCCTGGTTAACCCGGTTCTGGTTCTGGCGCCAACAGAGGTTTCGTTTTTCTACCAGGTTCGGTTCTGGGGAAAACAGAGGTTATGGTTCTAACCAGGTTCTGGTTCTGGTTATGGAGCCAAGTCTCCTTCTTTTCCTCAGATAACATGTCGGAATTTCTGTCTGCAACGTTGTAGAACATTTTGCAACTGAACGTGGTCCTCAAGGCAAAGGGGGTGGCTCCATATGTGTTCAAAAATAGTAAAACAAATATTTAAAAAAACGACTTTTGATGTTAATTTGAGAAAAGCTGGATCCCTTCTAGCCATGACCCTAAAACCGTCTGGCCAGCTGGATCCCTTCTAGCCATGACCCTAAAACCGTCTGGCCAGCTGGATCCCTTCTAGCCATGACCCTAAAACCGTCTGGCCAGCTAGCTAATAAACACACTGTGCAGATAATCTTAAAATTCATTGTTTTTCCAAATACCTTATCACAGCATTAGCTGACCATGGTTGACCAACTTCTTTACGGAAATGGCTGACCTTCTATACTGTCATAAGATAGTTCACGTTCGTTCTAGTATTCTATTTCCTAATTCTATGATTTCTGTCCATTTTTGGCTCAAGAGCTCTGTGAAGTTCTGCATGGCCTGTTTAAGACTTCTTGGAAGGTACAATATACAGGCAGATAAAGGAATAGGATTGATCAGCTGTAACTTTAAACACCAATCACGACGCCTAATGTTCAGCTTACCTGAATCTTACACTGTTCTACTCTCTAGTGGTTTCTTCATACGTAAAAATGTATGCGCACATGACTGTAAGTCGCTTTCGATAAAAGCGTCTGCTAAATGGCATATTATTATTATTATTATTATTTATTATTCATGAACTTTATGTCTCGGCACAAAACTGTACTTCTAATATTGTCCAAGAGATGGCGCAGTTTACCTTATCCTCTGTAGGGAGGTTCCTCTTTTCTGTCCATGAAGAAGAGGTCCTCTAGACTAGAATATTATGTTTACATTTTTAGTCATTTAGCAGACGCTCTTATCCAGAGCGACTTACAGTTAGCGAGTGCATACATTATTTTATTTTTCATACTGGCCCCCCGTGGGAAATCGAACCCACGACCCTGGCGTTGCAAACGCATGCTTACCAAAACTGAGAGGCATCCCATATAGCGAAATTATACAGTCATGAAGAGGGCACCACAGTTCTAGAGTGACGCATTTAAAAGAGAAAAAAAAAAAAAAAAGAAAAATAAAAAAACCAAAAAAAAGAAAACAAAAAAAAAAAAAAAAAGAAAAAAAAAGAAAAAAAACGAAAAATAAAAAAAAAAAAAAAAGGAAAAAAAAAAAAAAAAAAAAAAAAAAAAAAAAACAAAAAAAAACAAAAACAAAAAAAAAAAAAAAAAAAAAAAAAAAAAAAAAAACAAAAAAAATAAAAAAAAACGAACAAAAAAAACAAAAAGAAAACGTAAAAAGAAAAAAAAAAAAAAAAATAAAACAAAAAAAAAGAAAAAGAAAAAAAAAAAAAAAAAAAAAAAAACTAAAACAAAAAAAACAACAAAAACACAACAAAAGAAACACACAAACACACACACACACAAAAACAAACAAAAAACACAAAACACCAAAACACAAAAACACACCACCACAAACACAAAAAACAAAAAAAAAAAAAACTAAACACTCACACACACACCACACACACCACCTCACACAACACACTCACAAACACAACACTCACACTCACCACTCACACACACACACACACACCAACACACTCACACTCACACTCACCACACTCACATAACACAAACAAACTCAACACACACACTCACACTCACACTCACACAATCACACGCACAACACACACACCAACACCACACTCACACACCACAAACACCACACACAGTTAGGCTGTAACGGTTCCTTCAACAGATGGTTTGTGTACCCCAGGCGTAGCAGGAACTCCGTTTGTAGTGGTTTCAGCATTCACAAACTGTGAAATATGACTTCTATTAAACTCAGAAGCAGTATTTTTTTTGTGCGCAGGTCACTGCACTCGCCTGCCCGGGGGCCAAATCGCCTGGGGGGGGAGGGAAAAAAAAACATTTACACATCCTAATGAAAAAAACAGATGCTATTAGGCTCTGGGCCCGGTTCCCAAAATATCTTATGACTAAATTCATGTTTTGTTTAGAACCATAAAACGTAGCCTTAAGATGCTTTTGGGAAACCAGGCCCTGACACTTGATGTAAATGTGAATATAAATGGTCAAAAGTAGTGCACTACATAGGGAATAGGGTACACTACATAGGGAATAGGGTGCTACTTGGGATGGTCAAAAGTAGTGTACTAAATAGGGAATAGGGTACACTACATAGGGAATAGGGTACACTACATAGGGAATAGGGTACACTACATAGGGAATAGGGTGCTACTTGGGGTGGTCAAAAGTAGTGCACTACATAAGGAATAGGGTACACTACATAGGGAATAGGGTACACTACATAGGGAATAGGGTGCTACTTGGGATGGTCAAAGGAGTGCACTACATAGGGAATAGGGTACACTACATAGGGAATAGGGTACACTACATAGGGAATAGGGTGCCACTTGGGAAGCACCCTAGGGCCAATTAAGCTTTCATTCATAGAGCCATAGAGGTGCCTGCAACCCTGACCTCACTTTATAACTGGAAAAATTGAAAAAGATATTTTTGCTGCTTTTAATGACTTCCTACTTTCAATTGTGACACTTTTGAATGTGTCAGTTCTTCTTTTAATTCCCTTCTATAAAAAGAGGAGGAAAAATGCACTGGTAAAAAAATTGTAGGTCTGAAAGCTAAGATGTTAAGGGAACAGTACAAACAAAAAACAAGATCCAGTTTCAGACAAGGATTGGTTGTTGTTGAAATAATGTAATTTTAGCTCAAGGGGGTCCCCTGGTGAGCTGGTGACATTTGGAGCTTCCTTTGTGAAAATGTTTTTTGAGAGTTGAAACTCCCTTTCTCACTAGAATGTGTGGGAAAGTATTTTACCCTCAATTTTACCCTTTGAACTGTGAGGGAAAAACTTCAATTTTGTAAAGGAACATAGTGGTTGTTTGTTCTATATTTTTGGCAGCAATGTATGTTGCAGCGGTTCTATAGTGTAATGTTGCCATGATATCGCGTTGGGCAGTGGTTCCTATATGGATGTTGCTGTGTCATCAGTGGTATGTTCAGGGCTTCTATGTGGTCTTGCTGTCCTTTCAGTGTGTATGTCTCCTAGGGGGTTCCTATTTGTGGTATTTGCCAGGGTTTTACGTGGATGTTCTAGTGCGTCTCTATACAGTATGGTAGTCCTAAGTTTATCGTCGTAGGTTGCTTGTCCATGCTGTATGTTGCTGTCCTTGTGGGTTGCTGTCGCTGTCACTGGTATGTGTCTGGGGGGGTTCTTGTGTATGTTTGCTAGGAGGGTCTGGGTATGTTGTAGGGGCATAGTTAAATGGGGTGTTTATAGTGGTTTTGTTGGGTAGGGGGGTTCTTATAGTGGTATGTTGCTAGGGGGTTTTGGGGGGTTCTATAGTGGTATGTTGCTAGGGGGGTTCTATAGTGGTATGTTGCTAGGTGGGTTATATAGTGGTATGTTGCTAGGGGGGGTTCTATAGTGGTATGTTGCTAGGTGGGTTCTATAGTGGTATGTTGCTAGGTGGGTTCTATAGTGGAATGTTGCTAGGGGGGTTCTATAGTGGTATGTTGCTAGGGGGTTTCTATAGTGGTATGTTGCTAGGGGGGTTCATAGTGGTATGTTGCTAGTGGGTTCTATAGTGGTATGTGCTTTGGGGGGTTCTATAGTGGATGTTGCTAGGGGGGTTCTATAGTGGGGATGTTGTAGGTGGTTCTATAGTGGTAGTTGCTAGGGGGTTCTATAGTGGTATGTTGCTAGGAGGGGTTCTATAGTGGTATGTTGCTAGGGGGGGTTCTATAGTGGTATGTTGCTAGGTGGGTTCTATAGTGGTATGTTGCTAGGGGTGTTCTATAGTGGTATGTTGCTAGGGGGGTTCTATAGTGGTATGTTGCTAGGGGGGTTCTATAGTGGTATGTTGCTAGGGGTTCTATAGTGGTATGTTGCTAGGGGGGTTCTATAGTGGTATGTTGCTAGGGGGGTTCTATAGTGGTATGTGGTAGGGGTTCTATAGTGGTATGTTTGCTAGGGGGGTTCTATAGTGGTATGTTGCTAGGGGGGGTTCTATAGTGATATGTTGCTAGGGGGTTCTTACTGGGAGTTTCAGGGGGTTATATATGGTATGGGGGGTGTGGTGTTCAGCGCTTAATGTGTATGCTTACTGGGGGGCAAATTGTATGTTGCCAGGGGTCCTATAGTGGTAATGACAGGGTCATAGTGGACATCACACGGATGTGCAGGGATAACACAGTGGATTCAGGGGGGTACTATAGTGTAAACAATATAGTGGATGCCAAAGGGCGTCACATAGACGATGGGCAGGGGATCAAACACGCAGGGGAGTTCTACAGATCCTAGGGGTCATACAGACAGTGCTAGGGGTTCCTACAAGGTAAATGCTAGGGGTCACATATGATACTAGACATATGTAATGTGCAGGACTTCATCAGTAGTAGTTCAGGGAGTTCCTATAGTGGAAACACAACACAGGGACTAGGGGTCCTATAGGTATGCACTAACATGGGATGCTAGTAAAGTGAAAATTTCATTGGCAACATGGATATGTTTCAGGTGTTCTATAGTTTTCTTTCCTAGGGGCTTTGTAACATTTCCTTTAAGGCTGGCCAAGTTTGGGGTTTATACACCAACTTCTGGGGAAAACCAGAGTGCTTTCAGAAAGTATTCAGACCCCTTGACTTTTTCCACATTTCATTGCGTTACAGCTTTGTTTAAAATTGATTAAAAAAAAATGTATCCTCATCAATCTACACACAATAGCCCATATGATAAAGCGAAAATAGGTTTTTATAAATGTTGGCAAATATATTAAAAATCAAAACAGAAATACCTTATTTACATAAATATTCAGACCCTTTGCTATGAGACTCGAAATTGAGCTCAGTTCCATCCTGTTTCCAATGATCATCCTTGAGATGTTTCTACAACTTGATTGGAGTCGACCTGTGATAAATTCAATTGAATGGACATGATTTGGAAAGGCACACACCTGTCTATATAAGGTCCCACAGTCGACAGTGCATTTCAGAGCAAAAACCAAGCAATGAGGTTGAAGGAATTGTCCGCAGAGCTCTGAGACAGGATTGTGGCGAGGCACAGATCTGAGGAAGGGTACCAAAACATTTCTGCAGCATTGAAGGTCCCCAAGAACACGGTGGCCTCCATCATTCTTAAATGAAAGAAGTTTGGAACCACCAAGACATTTCCTAGAGCTGGCCGCCCGGCTAAACTGAGCAATCGTGGGAGAAGGGCCTTGGTCAGTGAGGTGACCAATAACCCAATGGTCACTCTGACAGACATCCAGAGTTCCTCTGTTAAGATGGGAGAACCTTCCAGAAGGACAACCATCTCTGCAGCATTCCACCAATCAGGCCTTTATGGTAGAGAGACCAGACGGAAGCCACTCCTCAGTAAAAGGCACATGACAGCCCACTTGGAGTTTGTCAAAAGGCACCTAAAGACTCTCAGACCATGAGAAACAAGATTGAACTCTTTGGCCTGAATGCCAAGCGTCACGTTCTGGAGGAAAACCTGGCCACCATCCCTACGTGTGAAGCATGGTGGTGGCAGCATCATGCTGTGGGGATGTTTTTCAGCGGCAGGGACTGGGAGACTAGTCAGGATTGAGGTATAGATGACCGGAGCAAAGTACATAGAGTTCCTTGATGAAAACCTGCTCCAGAGCGCTTAAGACCTCAGACTGGGGTGAAGGTTCACCTTCAAACAGGACAACGACCCTAAGCACACATCCAAGACAACGCAGGTGTGGCTTGGAGACAAGTCTCTGGTTGTCCTTGAGTGGCCCAGCCAAAGCCCAGACTTGATCCCGATCTAACATCTCTGGAGAGACCTGAAAATAGCTGTGCAGCGACACTCCCCATCCAACCTGACAGAGCTTGAGAGGATCTGCAGAGAAGAATGGGAGAAACTCCGGTGTGCCAAGCTTGTAGCGTCATACCCAGGAAGACTCAAGGCTGTATTTGCTTCATCAAAGTACTGAGTAAAGGGTCTGAATACTTATGTAAATGTGATATTTATGTTTTTTGACGTTTTTTTATTTGCAAAAATGTCTAAAAACCTGTTTTTGCTTTGGCATTATGGGGTGTTGTGTGTAGATTGATGAGGAGAAAAAAACTATTGCTTTTTATTTAGAATAAGGCTGTAACCTAGCAACATGTGGAGCAAGTCAAGGGGTCTGAATTCTTTCCAAAGGCAATGTAAACCATAACGCGGGGAAAACCACTGGATATAACCATAACGTGGGGAAAAAAAAGCCCGGAAAAACCATAACGCTGGGAAAACCAGCTGGATATAACCATAAAGCTGGGGAAAACCACTGGATATAAACCATAACGCTGGGAAAACCAGCTGGATATAACCATAACGCTTTGGGGAAAACCAGTGGATATAACCCTAATGCCCGGGAAAACCACTGTATATAACCATAACGCTGGGGAAAACCAGCTGGATATAACCATAACGCTGGGGAAAACCAGCTGGTATAACCATAATGCTGGGATAAAAAAACCATCTGGATATCCCATAAGCTGGGGAAAACCATCTGATATAACCATAACGCTAGGGGAAACCAGCTGGATTAACCATAACGCTGGGGAAACCAGCTGGATATAACCATAACGCTGGGGAAACCAGCTGGATATAACCATAACGCTGGGGAAAACCAGCTGTATATAACCATAAACGCTGGGGAAAACCAGCTGGATATACCATAACGCGGGGAAAACCGCCTATATAACCAGAACTACCATTGTAGGAAGGGGGAGAGGAGAGGAGAGGAGAGGGGAGAGGAGAGGAG